>JASDQU010739131.1:45876-92165 GCA_032191745.1 Picea mariana
GAGAGAGAGAGAGAGAGAGACGCATTCTTGGGAGAGGACTTTTTGTATTTGTTTGATTTATCTCTTAGCATTGTATTAGCTATCTATAATAAGAAAGTTTTGCTGGGTTTTCTTCCCCATGAGGGTTTCCCAGGATAAATGATGCGTCTCTTGTGATTGTGTATTTCTCAGTGATCCTATCTTATGCTATTGTTATCTATTGAAATGCAAAGAACTCTAATAATAGCTTAAAACTTAACATGGTATCAGAGCTAAGCTGAAGAGAGCATCTTTCACAAGAGAAAAGTGAAAAACGTCATTGTTGTCGTACATGCAAATTAGGGATTTTTGTTGATGAAGTATTTCATCCCTAAAACCATCTAGAAAAGTGTGCTCTTCCTCAAGGATCACTTTGGCATCCTCAGTGAAACTTTTCAATGGCTACATCTCCCAGAAAGTGAAACCCTAGTTTCACAAAGTACCAGAAAACCAGAGTACCAGAAGTACCAAAAGTGCCAGAGTTCCAGAGGTACTAGAAAACCAGAAGAACCAGTCCAGAAATCCGCAGATCAAGTTTGGAGGGGTAAAAGTTGGATTTTATTAGATCCAAACACACTAGGCTACTCACCTAAGCCAAGCGCACCTCCTAGTAAGTTCAGAATTTGATTTTGAGCATTTTCATTTTTGGAAATTTTTCTAGCTCCAGGTAAAAGATGTCTGCAAGAACTAAGCTTGTTGACAAGTTGGAAGGTGTGGAAAACTTTCGTGCTTGGAAGTATAGGATTGGTATCATTCTTGAAGAGAATTACCTAGCAAGATTCGTCAAAGAAGAAGTGCCGGAACTCGACGATGCTGCAGAAAAAACAAAGCATCAAAAGGACACGATTAGGGCCAAAAGAATCATTGCATATTCAATCAAAGATCACTTGATCCCTTATGTGTCATCAAAGAAGACTCTAAAAGAAATGTTTGATTCCCTAAGCAGACTATATGAAGGAAAGAACATAAATTAGAAGATCAATCTAAGAACTCAACTCAAGAATACAAGGATGCAGAGAGGAGAATCAATACAAGAATTTTCTCCAGAATATCCCAATTCAAAGAACAACTAGAAGCGATCAGAGAAGCTATAGATGAAGATGAACTTATAATGATGGCCCTTAATGGTCTCAAAATACCTTGGGATGCATTCATCCAAACAATTTGTGCTAGAATAGAGAAACTAAAGTTTGACGGTCTATGGGAAGAATGCATTCAAGAAGAAACAAGAGTAGCTAACCAAGAGGATTTACTAGCAAAAGATGAAGATCAATCCCTAGCTACTCACACCAAAGGAGGAAGAAAGAAGTCTTACTTCCAGAAAGAAACTCATAAAGTGTCTCACCCCTAAAATAAATTCAGTCATAAAGAATCTCATCCAAAGAGATTCCATAAGAAAGGACAACAAAAGGAAAGAGATTACTCATCTGTCCAATGCTATCATTGTGACAATATGGGACATATTGCAAGATATTGTCCAACTAGATGAGAAGAATACAAGAGGAAAAATAAGAGGCACCATTCCCATGCAGTTGAAGATGAAGAGCCACGTGCAAATATGTTAAGAGAACAAATTAAAGACTATGTCTTAATCTCGGCCCTCTCAGGATCGGTAACACCTGGAGAGGACACTTGGCTCATTGATAGTGGTGCCTCCAAGCACATGACATGACAAAGAGATATTCTCTCTTACATTTAAAAAAAGAAGTTTTCTCAGAAAGTGACACTTGGAGATGATTATCAATATCCAATCAAGGGAGTGGGAGAATCAAACTACAAACTTAATTCAGGGAATTCAATGAAGATGAAGGACACACTCTATGTACCAGGTTTAACAAAGAACCTAATCTCCATATCAGGTTTAGAAAATAAAGGCTTCAAAGTTTCCTTTATAGATGGATAAGTTCTTATGTGGGCTAAAGGAGAAACCATAAAAGAAGCAATCATCATTGGAAAAGAAGAAGGTGTCTTGTATAAGCTAAAGGGTCACTAAGAAGCTGCCATGAGCCACACCATTGAGAATCCTTGTGAAATTTGGCATAGAAGATTAGCCCACATCAACTACAAGGCACTACCACAGTATGGAAAGCAGTCACAGGTCTACCAGAACTCAAGGTTGACCATGAAGGCATGTGAAATGGATGTGCACAAGGGAAGAACATCAAGAACCCTTTTCCAAAGAGAGACAACAAAGCAGAAGGAGTCCTAGAACTCATTCACTCAGATGTGTGTATATAGAGAAAGAATTGAAGAAGACAACTTTCCTAAATGGTGTCATTGAAGAAGAAGTGTATATAGAGAAACCTCAAGGATTTGAAGTTGAAGACAGGAAGACTCATGTCTGCAAGTTG
This sequence comes from Picea mariana, assembly GCA_032191745.1. Classification (NCBI taxonomy): domain Eukaryota; kingdom Viridiplantae; phylum Streptophyta; class Pinopsida; order Pinales; family Pinaceae; genus Picea; species Picea mariana. The sequence goes on from JASDQU010739131.1 coordinate 48,246, forward strand.
AAGAAGGCTCTATGCGAATTGAAGCAAGCTCCTAGAGCTTGGTATGGTAGGATAGATGAACACTAGACCAGACATCTGTTTTTCCGTGAACACCTTGATTCAGTTTCTGGGAGAACCCAGACATGTTCACCTAGTTTCTGCAAAACATGTGATGAGGTACCTTAAGGGTACATTAGATTGTGGTCTCAACTATGATGGAGATCATGATTTCACACTGAGTGGGTACACTGTTTCAGATTGGGCTGGAAGTGTCTCTGACATGAAGAGCACTTCAAGATGTTGTTTCAGTTTGGGATCATCCATGATCTCATGGCAGATTAGGAAGAAATATAGCATTGCTCTCAGTGCAGTGGAATCATAATACATTGCTGTGTGTTCTTCCATCTGCGAAGCTATATGGCTTCGAAAGTTGTTAACCGATCTATTTGACCTAGAGATGGAAGCAACCACGATCCTATGTGACAAACAAAGCTGCATAAAGATGACAGAGAATCCTGTATTTCATGACAAGTCGAAGCACATAGAGATCCAATATCATTACATCTATGACATGGTGCAGAGGAGCCATAAATCTCCAATATGTTAGCACAGATGAACAGGTTGTCGATGTGTTGACCAAGCTTGGTATAGTCCGAAAGGACCTCCCTCGAAAGGGGGAGTAGTAGTTGTGTTGAGATATGCCTAGTATTGTGCTTCCAACTTAATTGCTGTGACATAAATCCAGTTTAGTTGTTGTGTTGAGATATGCCTAGTACTGTGATTCTAGCTTAATCGTTGTGACGTAAAGCCAGTCTAGTTGCTGTGTTGAGATATGCCTAGAACTGTGCTTCCAGCTTAATTGTTGTGGCGTAAAGCCAATCTAGTACCATGCTTCCAGCTTAATTGTTGTGACAAAAAGCAAGTCGAGTATTGTGCTTCCATCTTAATTGTTGTGATGAAAAGCAAGCTGAGTGTTATGCTTCTAGCATAATTGTTGTGACATAAAGCCAACCTAGTACTGTGCTTCTAGCTTAATGGTTGTGACGTAAAGATAGTCTAGTATTGTGATTCTAGCTTAATTGTTGTGTAGTGTGCCAGCCTCATGCTGTGATGATGATCCAACCTCATGCTGTGATGATGTGACCAACCTCGTGCTGTGATAATGATGTATTAGTTTTATGCTAATCCATATTGATGCAGATGATGATTTCATTCCACTGAGAATGATGATGTTGCCGATGAGAAAAAATTCCGATGATTTATAGATATGCCAGTCAGTGTTCCAAGATGATATTGATGATGTTGTCCTCTCACCCACCTGATGCTGTTGATGATGTTGTCCTCTCTCTCACTTGATGTTGTTGTAGAATACCCTTCTTGTTAAGGGGGAGTGTTGAAATAATGTAACTGCAAAGTCTATTCTAATTATTATTGTGGTATTTTTCATTTGATCAATACCCTATTGCGGATTGATCATGTCAGCTATTGTAAGAGACCAAATCCCCTTTTGCGGAATGGTTAAAGTATAATTGTAATAGGCATAATAAGAAGTCGACCCCAGAATATATTAAAGGGGCCCCAGAATATATTAAAGGTGGTTATAACCCATTTAAATTAATCGAAAATAATAGCCCTAAAATGTGTGTCATCGTGTGGAAGTTACCCCCAAAAGCTACACTAACCCATCAAAATCACAATTCTTATTGTTCCTAGCCCAAATTTTCCAGAAAGGGAAAGTAGTTATCAATGGAAATTTCTAAACTCTAGTTGATATTCCTAGCCTTGATTTTGTCATATTCAACAACTATTTTATGACCATGTTAAGGGTGTTTAACCACTACTTTTCCTATAAATAAAGGCCCAAGGTCATTCCATCCATCCATTCATTCATAGTAGGTACATGCCGCCAAAACCACACTAGATATCTTCAGGACTCCTTCCTCTTGATAGTGTTTTCTGTGTTTTGATCACTCAACCAAGGACGAGATATATACACATAAAGGAATTCACGGGCCCTCCCAAGAAGGAGGCTTTGGAGCCACATATTCAAAAATTCTACTCCTTAGGTGATATATTTGATCTTTCTATTCGTTATGGAGATATTCTTTGCATTATTTCAAACTATTTGTTCATGCCTATTGTTGTAATTTCTTGGTTTTCTTTCTTGTCACATGAATATACTAGGGTTTGAAGCTTTGTGAAGCATATTTAGGATATGGTTTTCATGTTCTACTTTCATTTTTTTTCGGGATATAATTCATAACCATTAGATTAGTACATTGTGTACACCATTGTTGCAATTTATACCCAACACTTGGTACTGATTATGTTACTTATCTTGTGAGAGGAGTTGGCTCCATTTCCTTCTAGATGACTTGAGGTGTTCATTCAGCCAAATCCTCTAGGTTGAAATTGATCACAATGGGTGAGATCTGTTGATATTATGGTAGCCGTGGGAGGTATTTACCTCCATGTGTAAACCTGATGAGAATAAAATATTCTGGGAAGCAAGAAGAAACCCTAATGAGTTGGCTAATAACCCTAGAAGACAAGTAGGTTCAAGAGGATAATTTGTAGTAGGTTATTAGCCTCCAAGAGAAGAAGTCAACCAGAATAAATATTATATACTGAGTAAATAGGCACCTAGAATGAGAAGTCGGCCCAGGCAGTTAGCCAAAATTAATATAAATATAGGAGGCCAGTCTTCATTCTGGCAGTCATTCTCAGAACTGCAGAGCTCACTTGTGCACACTACAGTTAGCCAGTTTGTGCGCAAGTTTGGAGGAGAGTTGCAGTTGCATCTGCTGCAGCTAGCATATTACGTTTTGGCTTGGACTGTCTCTTGGTTATGGTTTGGACTATATGATGATCTCTTGTTTGGTGGCGCTAAGTGTTTAGATACCCAAGAATCAATTGTTGGACCTATTATTAAAACCATGTGATCTAATTAGGTGGTGGGTGCAACAGTGAAGAGTTTTCTAAAGAGGAATACACAATAAAATATTTCACAATATGATGTTTATAGGGAAGACCTTTTAGATATTTCCTTACCTCCAACTTTAGAATTTGCCTACAACACATCATTTAACCACACTCTCTTTCGTGCATGGGTCAATGTTAAGCCATTTCTTACAATTGGATAACTTTTCCCCTTTTGTGGAGATGACACTATGATAGATCATGCCAAAGGACCCTAGTTCATTGATGATGTGGGACTCTTTATAAGGCCATGTACTCACATATGTGCACCTTGTGACCTTTGTTCCCAATAACCACATCCTCGTCATTGACCTTTTTCTTACCTTTCTTAATGGATGGAATACGAGAGACATGGTAACTTTTTAAGAAAAAGGGGTTCAACATTTACTAGGAAAATCAATAATGGTTCGACATCTAGTTAACTTTTTAAGAAAACAAAATGTTTATAAAAATATGATATAATTGATATGATATGTGGATTAATTTTTTTTTGTATTATGCAAGAGATAGTGATCCAAAGTATGAATGTATACATGATTGTTAACACTATACAATTATTACTTATTGAAGTTCTTATATGACAATACAATCCAATTTAACCATTCTTATATGTTCAAATTCCCCATCTCATATCTTTCTCCATCTAAAGTTCATTTTTAAGAAAAAATTAAGAATGTATCTATCCATATGTGAAATTATATATATTATATAATATATAAATTATAATAAATATATTATATTTAATATAACTATAATAAAAACAAAAAGAAAATACTAAAAAAAACCAAAAAACAAAACCTAAGTTTGAAAACAAAGAAACAAAAGACATATTTCAAAGTCCCGCGCGAGCTAGGAGGAGAAGGCCGATGTTAGAGTAGAGAGGAGGTAGGTTGCGCGAGCTAGGAGGAGAAGGACGTTAGAGTAGAGAAGAGGTAGGTCACGTGATCTAGGAGAAGGAGAGAAGGTTAGGGCAGAGAGGATGTATTCCAAATTATAGGAGTCGAGTTCTTGTTCATAGAAGACGGATTTTGGGTTTAGGGGATGAGTTTCCCCTTGCTGGGTAGTGACACATTCATTGGGGGTTCGATTTAGCTTTCTGGGGGATGAATTTTCATTGCTAGGTCGATTTATAAGGGAGAAGGAGGCCGTGAGCCTTACTGGGAACATTTTACATATAGAGGAAGGCACACAACTCCCTTGACAACTCAAATCATGGATTGGAAGGCTATCCCAGGTGGATGCTAGGTGATTCTAATAGTTATTACAACAACAACAAAGTTCACTTCACCTGGCAGCTAGACGATCCATCACCATTGTATAACATGCCCAAATCTGTGAGTATTGTTGCTAATAAACAAGTGTAATTTTTCTGCTATGTTTCCCTTATTCAATGATTGTGAGTTTGGTTCCCATTATGTCTACTGTCATTTATATTTTCTGTGATGAAAGAGAACATTGAGGGCACATGAAATCTATGCCAACCATCTAAAACACTTCAAGAATCCATATAAAATAACATAACAACAAATTGGGTAGTCAAAGAGTGTGAAATAGCCTACAGTCCAAGTGTTTGTCAAAAGTCCACACTCAGGAATTCATATAAAATTTCTCCAGCAGTGAGTAAATTCATAACAACCTCTATTGTATAATTTTGGAGATATTTTGGCATTCCTTGGTGTTTATGTGGTGTTGGGATGGACTTTGGTGCAAAATATTCATTTTTGGACGACTTTAATGTCTATATATGGTACCCATGCATAAGATTTGAGGCCATAACTTTTATCTCTATAGTATATACGGTGAAGTCTCCCAGATATAAGGTTGGAAGAGTAGTTGGGCTCAAAATGTGGTGAAACCTTTTAAGAAAATTTGATAACTCATGCAAAGGATGATAACAACTCCCCATAGTTCAAAAAGGAGAATTTACCTTACCAAAAAATACAAATGGAAAAGAATAGGGCAACCAATTGGTATCTTTCATAGTGTAGAAAGTTATTGTGTGCAAATATTTTCTTGTCTTTATTGTCATTATGATAATTGACAATGTCAACTTTGATATTCTTTATTTTCTTGAACTTCCATATTTGGAGCATTAAATGCACACCTTGGGCAAGGTGACTATGCATTCATATATGACACATCATTTCTTATGCTCAATCTTCCTACTACGTGCCTAAAACTACCAATGTCTTCTTCAAATTTTAGATCTTACCTAAAACTTGAGTATCAATTTGGTTTGAGTGAGCCTTTTTAGGTGCAAACTAAGGGTTCTTAATAAATGTAAAATGAAGAGTGAAGAGTGGAAACTAAATTCTTTGATTGCGGAATAAATCCCTTAGATCTTGATTGAAAATATTTTGGAGACTCTTTGGAGGAAACTCTTTGTATATTTCTTTTAATGCTATGGATGACTAGCTAGAGTGCTCTCTTGAAGAGTTTTTCTTATGATTCTTTACAATTGATGAATGTTCATGTATCAATGGTCATGTGAGTCGATTTCATGAGTAAGTGGTCTCTTTAAATCCTCATGGTATTTAATTTGGAATGGTTGTAAGTGTGGTGTTACTTCTCTCCTAAGTTTACAATCAAACTCATAAATTTTGCAAGCCAATAATAACATATGTAGACCAGTGCCAGAGGCTATGGAAAGCTTGGGGAGTTTTATAGCTAGAAAACCTTGAAGAAGAATGTATTCAATGATGAAGTTCAAAAATAGAAAAATATCAATCACCAGGCTGGTAAAAATTACATTGAAATTTGTGGGGGCAGATACACCAAGACAATATTGGCTATTGAAGAACTTTAGGCCTGTAGTAGTTTCTTAGAAAAAGTGATGTGCATAGACTTAAACTTTTCTTATTTGAGCTAATGGTACAATGCTAATGGCCATTTCTATCATGGAAGTCTCTATTTCTTTTTAGGTATTGTGGCAAGACACTCTATGAACCTGGTCAAGTTATGGATTGTTGTATGGAAAAATCAGGAAGCCAACGACCCTATTTGTGGTGCTTATCCTTTGGGGAACTGGGTAGATGTGATATCTTTGATCAGTGAAAATATAGGCCAACATGTGGATACAAGGAAGAATGTTTCCTTAGAAAATTATGACCATTGTTATTAAGGAAGAATTTTAGAAACATAGGTTTACAATCATGATTTAAGGAAGCTTTTAGGCAACATAAATGGTATTGCAACAGAAATAAATTGGTTTCCTTAGCCTTTCATATCTGATAAGAATGTATTTATACCAAGTTTTGAGGAGCATCGGTTAAGAACACCATTAGCATGATGAAGTATTAACCCTTTTGCATACTTAATGAAGGTAATGTAAACTATAGATTTCCATGTATCTAGCATCCACTAAATGTTGTTTTATTGTAAGGAGATGGAGCTTCAAGTCTGTAAAACAACTAGCTCTCTCCATTATATTTTTATGGTTGCATTGATAGGGAAATTCCATCTAAAATTAGTTGAAGATCCATTTAAAGATGAAGTTTAAGGGTTTGTAATGTTACATTCTTCATCTTGTTTTAGCATTTCCATGGATGTATTTGATTGTTGAAGTTTCTCTTGCAAATTTGTTCTAATAATCTTCATCAAGGGTCATTTTTCCATAGAAAAAAAAAATAAGGTTAAGGTGAAACATGTTGATGTTATGGTAGCTGCGAGAGGTACTTATATCCACGTGTAAATCTGACAAGAATAGAATATTTCGGGAAGCAAGAAGAAACCCTAATTAGTTGGCTAATAACCCTAGAAGACAAGTCAGCTCAAGAGGATAATTTGTATTAGGTTATTAGCCTCCAAGAGAAGAAGTCAACTAAAGGAAATATTATATACTAAGTAAATAGGCACCCAGAATGAGAAGTTGGCCCAGATAGTTTTCCAGATTTAGTATAAATACAGGATGCCAATCTTCATTCCTACAGACATTCTCACAACTGCAGAAGCAACACTTGTGCGCACTGAAGTTGGCCAGTTGTGCACAAGTTTGGAGGAGAGCTGCTGTTGCAGCTGCTGCAACTAGCAGATTTCAGTTTTGGCTTGGAATATCTCTTAGTTATGGTTTGGACTCTTTGATCAACTCTTGTTTGGTGCACAACTTGCATCCCAAACCATTTCGGGGACTCTTGACAATTCCTCCTCGGGGCATAAAAGCCTAACAGAGAAACATTTTTGAGTTCCATGAGATGTTGCATGCTTTTTTAGGCATGGACTAGGTGACCACATTGTCCATCCCCTCCCGATGCATGGCTTCATAAATTTGACCCCTAAATCCAAATGTTGCATTGCTTCTTACTAAGCAAAGCACTAGTTATCGAAAGCGATGAAGAAAACAAATTCCGAGAGGTTGGATCAGGGAGTGAGGGGTGCTCTAGCTAAAATCCTATGCCAGGAATCCCAAAAATACGATGGTTCCTCAATCCGAGTGTTTGTTTTTGTTTTATGCCCAGTTGCAAGTCGCATCCCAAACCATTTTGGGGACTCTTAGCAATTCCTCCTCGGGGCATAAAACCCTAACGGAGCAACATTTTTGAGTTCCATGAGATGCTGCATGCTTTTTTAGGCATGGACTAGGTGACCACATTGTCCATCTACTACCGAGGCATGGTTTCATAAATTGGACCCCTAAATCCAAATGTTGCATTGCTTCTTACTGAGAAAAGCACTAGTTATCGAAAGCGATGAAAAAAACAAATTCTGAGGGGTTGGAACCGGGAGTGAGGGATGCTCTAGCTAAAATACTATGCCAGGAATCCAAAAAAGATGACGGTTCCTCAATCCAAGTCTTGGTTTTCGTTTTATGCCCAGTTGCAAGTCGCATCCCAAACCATTTCGAGGACTCTTGGCAATTCCTCCTTAGGGCATAAAAACCTAACGGAGCAACATTTTTGAGTTCCATGAGATGTTGAATGCTTGTTTAGGCATGGACTAGGTGAACACATTGTCCATCCACTCCCGAGGCATGGTTTCATAAATTGGACCCCTAAATCCAAATGTTGCATTGCTTCTTACTAAGAAAAGCACTAGTTATCGAAAGCGATGAAAAAAACAAATTCTGAGGGGTTGGAACCGGGAGTGAGGGATGCTCTAGCTAAAATACTATGCCAAGAATCCAAAAAAGATGACAGTTCCTCAATCCGAGTCTTGGTTTTCATTTTATGCCCAGTTGCAAGTCGCATCCCAAACCATTTCGAGGACTCTTGGCAATTCCTCCTTAGGGCATACAAACCTAACAGAGCAACATTTTTGAATTCCATGAGATGTTGAATGCTTGTTTAGGCATAGAATAGGTGACCACATTGTCCATCTGTTCCTGAGGCATGGTTTCATAAATTGGACCCCTAAATCCAAATGTTGCATTGCTTCTTACTGAACAAAGCACTAGTTATCGAAAACGATGAAAAAAACTACTTCCGAGGGTTGGAACTAGGAGTGAGGGATGATCTAGCTAAAATCCTATGCCAAGAATCTAAAAAAGATGACGTTTCCTCAATCTGAGTCTCTATTTCCATTTTATGCCCAGTTGCAAGTTGCATCCCAAACCATTTCGGGGACTCTTGACAATTCCTCCTCGGGGCATAAATGCCTAACAGAGCAACATTTTTTAGTTCTGTGAGATGCTGCATGCTTGTTTAGGCATGGACTAGGTGACCACATTGTCCATCCGCTCCTGAGGCATGGTTTTGTAAATTGGACCCCTAAATCCAAATGTTGCATTGATTCTTACTGAGAAAAGCACTAGTTATCGAAATCGATTAAAAAAACAACTTCCGAGGGGTTGGAACCGAGAGCGAGGGGTTCTCTAGCTAAAATCCTATGCCAGGAATCCAAAAAATATGATGGTTCCTCAATATGAGTCTCTATTTTCGTTTTATGCCCAGTTGCAAGTTGCATCCCAAACCATTTCGAGGACTCTTGGCAATTCCTCCTTGGGGCATAAATGCCTAACAAAGCATCATTTTTTAGTTCCATGAGATGTTGCATGCTTGTTTAGGCATGGAATAGGTGACCACATCGTCCATCCACTCCCGAGGCATGGTTTCATAAATTGGACCCCTAAATCCAAATATTGCATTGCTTCTTACTGAGAAAAGCACCAGTTATCGAAATCAATGAAAAAACCAACTTCCGAGGGGTTGGAACCGAGAGTGAGGGGTGCTCTAGCTAAAAGCCTATGCCAGGAATCCATCGAAGTAAACAGTTCCTCAATCCGAGTCTCGATTTTCATTTTATGCCCAGTTGCAAGTCACATCCCAAACCATTTCAGGGGCTCTTGGCCAATTCCTCCTCATGGAATTAAAACCTAACAGAGCAACATTTTTTAGTTTCATGAGATGTTGCAAGATTTTTTAGGCATGGAATATGTGACCACATTGTCCATCAGCTCCCGAGGCACAATTTCATAAATTGGATCCTTTATTCCGAATGTTGCATTGCTTCAAACTGAGCAAAACGCTAATTCTTGAAAACATTGAGTACTACAAATTCTGAGGCATGGCACCTGGGAGTGAGGGTTTCTCTAGATGAAATCCTATCCTAGTAATCCATCAGAGTCAACGGTTCCTTAATCCGAGTCTCGATATTCTCTATATGCCCAGTTGCAAGTCCCATACCAAACCATTTCAGGGACTCTTGGCCAATTCCTCCTCATGGCATAAAGCCTAATTGTGTAGCATTTTTGAGTTCCATGAGATGTTGCATGCTTGTTTAGGAATGGAATAGGTGACCACATTGTCCATCTTCTCCCGAGGCATGGTTTCGTAAATTAGACCCCTAAATCCAAATGTTGCATTGCTTCTTACTGAGCAAAGCACTAGTTATCAAAATCGATGAAAAAAACAACTTTTGAGCAGTTGGAAGCATGAGTGAGGGGTGCTCTAGCTAAAATCCTATGCCAGGAATCCAAAAAAGATGACAATTCCTCAATCCGAGTCTCTATTTTCATTTTATGCCCAGTTGCAAGATGCATCCCAAACCATTTCGGGGACTCTTGGCAATTCCTCCTCGGGGCATAATGCCTAACATAGTAGCATTTTTGAGTTCCATGAGATGCTGCATGCTTGTTTAGGCATGGAATAGGTGACCACATTGTTCATCCACTCTCGATTCATGGTTTCGTAAATTGGACCCCTAAATCCAAATGTTACATTGCTTCTTACTGAGCAAAGCACTAGTTATCAAAATCGATGGAGAAAAAAACTTCCGAGGGGTTGGAACCGGGAGTGAGGGGTACTCTAGCTAAAATCCTATGCCAGGAATCTAAAAAAGACGATGGTTCCTCCATCCGAGTCTTGGTTTTCATTTTATGTCCAGTTTCAAGTTGCATCCCAAACCATTTCGGGGACTCTTGGCAATTCCTCCTTGGGGCATAAAAGGCTAACATAGCAATATTTTTGAGTTCCATGAGATGCTGTATGATTTTTTAGGCATGGAATAGGTGACCACATTGTCCATTCTCTCCCAAGACACGGTTTCGTAAATTGGACCCCTAAATCCAAATGTTGCATTGCTTCTTACTAAGCAAAGCACTAGTTATCGAAATCGATGAAAAAAACAACTTCTAAGGCGTTGGAATCGGGAGTGAGGGGTGCTCTAGCTAAAATCCCATGCCAGGAATCCATCAAAGTTGACGGTTCCTCAATCAGAGTCTCGGTTTTCATTTTATGCCCAGTTGAAATTCGCATCCCAAACCATTTCAAGGACTCTTGGCCAATTCCTCCTCAGGGCATAAAAACCTAACATAGAAACATTTTTTAGTTCCATGATATGCTGCAAGATTTTTTAGGCATGGAATATGTGACCACATTTTCAATCTTTTCCCGAGGTACGGTTTCATAAATTGGATCCTTTAATTCAAATGTTGCATTGCTTCAAACTGAACAAAACACTAGTTCTCGAAAATGTTGAGTATTGCAAATTATGAGGCATGGCACCCAGGAGTGAGGGGTGCTCTAGATGAAATCCTATCCTAGTAATCCATCAGATTTGATGGTTCCTTAATCCGAGTCTCAATATTCGCTATATGCCCAGTTGCAAGTCACATCCCAAACCATTTCGGGGACTCTTGGAAATTCCTCCTTAGGGTATAAATGCCTAACAGAGCAACATTTTTGAGTTCCATGAGATGTTTCATTCTTGTTTAGGCATGGAATTGGTGACCACATTGTCCATTCGCTCCCGAGGCATGGTTTCGTAAATTGGACCCCTAAATCCAAATGTTTCATTGCTTCTTGCTGAGCAAAGCACTAGTTATCGAAATGGATGGAAAAAACAACTTCCGAGGGGTTGGAATCGGGAGTGAGGGTTGATATAGCTAAAATCCTATGCCAATAATCCAAAAAATATGACGGTTCCTCAATCCGAGTCTCTGTTTTCGTTATATGCCTAGTTGCAAGTCACATCCCAAACCATTTCGGGGACTCTTGGCAATTCCTCCTCGGGGCATAAAACCCTAATGGAGCAATATTTTTGAGTTCCATGAGATGATGCCTTCTTGTTTAGGCATGGACTAGGTGACCACATTGCCCATCCTCTCCCGAGGCATGGTTTCATAAATTGGACCGCTAAATCCAAATGTTGCATTGCTTCTTACTGAGCAAAGCACTGGTTGTCGAAATCGATGGAAAAAACAACTTTCGAGGGGTTGGAACCGGGAGTGAGGGGTGATCTAGCTAAAATACTATGCTATGAATCCAACAGAGACGACGGTTCCTCAATTTGAGTCTTGGTTTTCATTTTATGGCCAGTTGCAATTCACATCCCAAACCATTTCGGGGACTCTTGGCAATTCCTCCTCGAGGCATAAAAGCCTAACGGAGCAACATTTTTTAGTTGCATGAGATGCTGCATGCTTGTTTAGGCATGGACTAGGTGACCACATTGTCCATCCTCTCCCGAGGCATGGTTTCGTAAATTGGACCCTTAAATCCAAATGTTGTATTGCTTCTTACTGAGCAAAGCACTAGTTATTGAAATTGATGAAAAAAATAACTTTCGAGGGGTTGGAACCAGGAGTGAGGGGTTCTCTAGCTAAAATCCTATCCTAGTAATCCATCGAAGTTGACGGTTCCTCAATCCGAGTCTCGGTTTTTGTTTTATGCCCAGTTACAAGTCCCATCCCAAACCATTTTAGGAACTCTTGGCCAATTCCTCCTCAGGGCATAAAAACCTAATGGAGCAACATTTTTTAGTTCCATGAGATGCTGCAAGCTTGTTTAGGCATGGACTATGTGACCACATTGTCCATCTTCTCTCAAGGCATGATTTCATAAATTGTATCCTTTAATCCAAATGTTGCATTGCTTAAAACTTAGCAAAACACTAGTTCTCGAAACAATTTAGTACTGCAAATTCTGAGGCATGGCACCCGAGAATGAGGGATCTAGATGAAATCCTATCCTAGTAATCCTCAGTGTCGATGGTTCCTTAATCTGAGTCTCTATATTTTCTATATGCCCAGTTGCAAGTCGCATCCCAAACCATTTCGGGGACTCTCGGCCAATTCCTCCTCATGGCATAAAAACCTATCTGAGTAGCATTTTTGAGTTCCATGAGATGTTACATGCTTGTTTAGGCATGGAATAGGTGACCACATTGTCCATCCACTCTCGAGGCATGGTTTCATAAATTGGACCCCTAAATCCAAATGTTGCATTGCTTCTTATTGAGCAAAGCACTAGTTATCGAAATGGATGAAAAAAAAAACTTCTAAGGGGTTGGAACCGGGAGTGAGGGGTGCTCTAGCTAAAATCCTATCCCAGTAATCCATCAAAGTTAACGATTCTTCAATCCAAGTCTTGATTTTCATTTTATGCCCAATTTCAAGTCACATCCCAAACCATTTCAGGGACTCTTGGCCAATTCCTTCTCAGGGCGTAAAAACCTAATGGAGCAACATTTTTTAGTTCCATGAGATGCTGCAAGCTTGTTTAGGCATGGACTAGGTGATCACAAGAAGCAACCTAAACCCCTAGTATCATGCTTAGAGATTAATGTAAAGGATTTGAGCCAACACCTTAGGCATACGAACTAATACCAAGATAAAGAAAACCCAACACCATTGATGAGGTCAAAAAAATAAACTACAATGAGAGAGTTGTGATAGCATGTCACCTAAGCTACAATAAGTAAGAAAATAATGCAACTTTTGTGGATAATAAAAGAGAGCATGAGATGTCATCATATTCTCCAACTAATGCCATGCCTCCACTTGGAAATTCTAGGCATTTCCATACAAAAAGAGGAGAACCGAGTAGCAACAAAAACCACCATGAATATAGTGCAAAAATTGTAACTAAACCTTCAATGGAAATATTATGAAAGGAACCCACTATCACATCAATTATTATGGTTTGTGAAGCCCCACGATATGCATTAGATGTGTTTAGGATGACCTCCCATACCCATAACACAATGTTAAAATTCATCTCCAAGAAAAATATCAAATTATGATGTTTTTCTTCATAATCATGGTAGTAAATGTCATATAGAGGATCCTCATATAAATTTCCATTGACAATGATTTGAAAAAGACTCCCCTTCTTAGGGTTCTATCCAATTCTATTATTTCAATCCTTAAAGATTATTCTCACCACCCCCATCAATCTCTCTTTTGTGTTGCACAAAACTATAGTAGTCAAGATCTTGATCCTCCTGGACTAGAGAAAATGTATCCATAACAATCAAAGGGATGTGCTCCATAATTGGAGTTACCATGTGAGACCTTGAAATGCCTTGCATACCATTTCTTTCTCTCACCCTCAATACAAGCAATGGAAACTAATGATTCAAAGAAATACGACTTCCCAACACCATGCTATACTAGATCTATTGAATCCAGAGAATCAAACTTTTTCCCTGGTAACAATGCCAATCGTCAGCTCCCAAAATTGCACTTTGAAATATGAAGTCCCACATAACAATGAAGGGAAGCTCGATTCTACTCAAGAGTTCTCACTACCACCAAATTTGCTCAAACCACATACTACTAATATGCCAAAGGGATCATCTACTAATATTCCAAAGGGATCCACAAGGGTAACATTGTTTCCTCTTGCATCCCACACTAAAAACACATACTACTAATATTCCAAAAGGATATTAACAACTGGATCCATTTCCCTCACTAGTTCCTCCATCATTTCTACATATTGCATATGAGACATAACATGTTAGTATATCATCTTCAATAACTTTTGTATAGGACACTGGTTGTTATTTTAATTAAACTCCAATCCAACTTATATTCAATTAATTTAACATAAATGAGATGTCACACAATGACATAATGTTTACTCTAGAAACAACCCAAATGGGAAAAGCAAATTGCAATGGTTACTCAATTCTCATTTTGAGAATCTTTGGTTACAATGTAACTCATGGATATTTGTGCATACTTTCCTCTTTGGCCAAAATACCCTTTGAGAGTCATGTCAAAAGGACGAATATGAGATCTTCATGAAGAGGTCTGGGAGATGTATCTGTTAGTTCTTGAAGATGTTTTTATCCCACCTGAACTTGAGGGGGAACTCCATATGAATGATCGACTCTCCCTATGAGCCAACTAACTCTCTATGATATTAGGCTCACTCTCATTCTGCATGAATCCTATAAAAATTGACTCCCTCTGAGTCTATACAATATTTGGAGCCATCTTCTCCCTCTACATATGCTAACCTCCTCTGAAGTCTGATATCCTATGAACTATTCTGGGAGGCTGCTCCTTCGTACTAGATCCTGACACCTGACTCCCTCTAAAATTTGGCTCCTTCTGAGATGGTACTTGGTGGGGCCATCTATCTCACCACTAGTGGAACCACCGGCTCCTCCTCATAATTGTGACTCTATGTAACTCGAGAAACTTTGAGGTCATTTTCTCTCCCTTAAAGTATCACTGAGATTTGCATGCATCTCTACATCCTACAAAGTGTCACGAAGCCAAGCTAGCCTCTTCCTAGTCACTGCAACATCTATAGGTAGATACATTAGCTCGACTGGATCTACTAACGCTTCTTGGTATTATGAAGGATGAACAAATAGACATGGATTTGTACAATCATCCTGCTCAAAAATCATTTTTTTTTTTTTTTTTAAATAAATATATGTCATCACAAGAGTGATGTTTGCTAGAATTGTTGCGACAAAATTGCTATACAAATCATGAAGAATTGTATAGCAATATATTCGCATAATGCCCTGTTCTCGTCGCTCTTGCGATGATCACTTCTATAACTAATTTGTCGCAAATTTCTCTGGATTGTCGATCTTGTGACAATCTGCATATATCGTGGGTGTGCGACGATCTCCCTATATTGTCGCTCTTGTGACTATCTCTCTAATATTGTCTCATGTGCGATGATTTTCCTCCTTTGTCTCTCTTTCAATGATGTCCCTAGTGTCATTGCTCTTGCGATGTTGTGTCAGGTTTTTCATATGTGCCACGTCACGTGAAGTGACATTTGGAAGACCTTAGATTCGTCACAATATCCACGACACAACGTCACAAGAGCATCAAAATATCCATCACAAAATGACCTAAATTTGCTAGTGTGGGAAAGTGCAAGTTTTTCAGGTAGCGAGACTTCCTGAAACTGGATATACGATGAAAAAATCCTAGCAACAAAGTGCCACTGTATGGTCCATGATATGATTTTGACTCTAGTTCTATCAGGAGGGGTGGAGAAATTTCCCACCAGGTATCCCCTGAAACCTGGAGTCATGGGAGGTCAGTGTTAGGTCATGCTCCCCTAGACGTGTGATGATGACTGCCAGTTTCCTGCTGGGGAATCTTGGTCAAGGTTGTTGACACTTCCACTTATGGGTTCTATCTCTAGTTAGGTCAATATAATTGACGCTCCAAGATAGTCCGATAGATGAAGGATAGGGATGGAAGATGGAAGCAGGTTAGGGAGGTAGGATGATTAAAAGTAGTTGAGAGTGTATGAGGTTTTAATATTATAGCAAAAGTGTTTGATTTTATCTTTGTTTAAAAAATATAAAAGAAAAATGCTTAACTAAATTACAATTAACTAGGTAAATGTTGTTTCTATTAAATTATTATAATTGAAGGATTCTGTAAATATTTTAAATGGTTGATTTATTCTTTATGAAGTTAATTGCATTGCAGATTGGATTGGAAGCATCCAGGAATTGTATTAGATGTGTTAATTATTGCTATTAGTACAAACATGAGTTTTGTATGTGCTAGCTATGCATACATTCCTTGCACATGTACACTATTATTTATGAGTGTTTTAAATGACCGATGTGGCTTATATGATCTAGATGTATGAATCATGTTATTATTATCCTTTAATTGTAAGTTACTATAACTTCGGAACGAAGTTTCTTGAAGGGAGATTGTATGTAACAACCCAATTAAATTAATTAATGATTATAATTAATTAATGTAAATTAAGTCATTAAGGTATTACAAGTTAATTAATTAATTAAATCATTAATTTATCTAAGTCAATTAATTATTTGAAATAATTAGATTTTATCATTTCTTTTGAATTAAGTAATGCAACAATAAAGGAATCGAGTATTTTTTTATTGTTTTAAGGGCAGGTATGGAATTTATGAGAAGGGATAAGGGAAGTTGGAAAATTTATGATGGAGGGAGTCAGTGGATGGAGGGATAAGGAAGGGTGATTTGAGCATTGGGAAGGGGGATTCGAGAGGGGAGAGGAAGAATCTGAGAGGAAGGAAAATTGTTGGAAAAAAATTGGTGGGCTTACTAGTGGACTGGTGTTGCTGAGATTTTGGGTTTGGGGGGTAGGGAATATGATTTCTTGGATCTAGGGAACCAAAGAGGCTCTATTCGTAGCTGGTTGGGAGGTAAATATTATGTTTTCATGCAGTTTCAGTTAACAACAAGTAAGAGGGACTAACTGAACAGGGAGCAACTCATGGGACAACCTTCTTCGTCAACAAGTAATTCACAAATATTACTGCTTTACTCTAAATCCAAGTTATGATAATTATATATATGGAAAAATGTATTATGTGACTACTTAAATTTAACTGTTCAATCCTGTAAACAAAAAATTGCATTTTGTCTTGCAAACAGAACCAGGAAATAATCATAAATATAAGTTTACTGCCATGCAAAATAGAAATAGAAATTTACTTTTAGTTATGAATCCCCATAAGGGCATTACAAGTTAAACTAATCTAATTTGGAAGCTCCTATTTTTTGTTAAGTGTGTGAATTTGTACATGCTCAATTGTATTTTGTTCAAACACACAATAGTGGAAGTGCTTGTGACAAGTCTAGTCCAGAATGATGGATGTGCTTGTGACAAGTGTAGTCTGCATGGAGGATTTTAAACTTCTTGTTTTTGAAATTATTACACATCTATTATATTGTCTTATCATTAGACATCTCTTCATTTATTACATGACTCAAGGTAATTTATGCATTGATTCATTGCTATAATTGTTTTTACTATTTTTGTAGTGTGTAAGAATAAGTTTATTTACATAGTTAGAATTTAAGGCAAAGTAATTTTAAAAAGAGAAAAATTGGTTTTAGTGTTTTACTATTATTTTTTCTTTGTGTGAGTATAAGTTTATCAATGTACTTCTTGTTATTATTAGTCCCTACCGAAGTCATAGAGGGACTATAGCGATCGATAATTCGTTGACTTCATATTAATATGTCCTTTGACTATAAATTTTCGCATCATCTCTATTGTTCAAACTATAGAACTAAAAACATTCCCTTTTATATAATAAAAAAAACCTTAAATGTCATCATCTCATTGGAGAATAGATTCAAAGTCTTATTCCCAATGTTTTAAATGTTTAGATATCCAAAGTTTTGAGCATCGATGCTCTTTTTAATTTTTTAATTTTTTAAATTTGTATTGAAATGTTTACATACCAAAAGTTTTGAGCATTGACACTTTTTTTGAGGTGCTTGCATAGGCCTGACAACTTAAATGTTTACATAGTGTGAGTCCCTTAAAAAAACATGAAAGCTTAAATGTTTACATAGCGCGAGGCCCTTAAACAGGCCTGACAACCTTAAATGTTTACTTAAATAAGCCTGTCACAATACATTTTTCCTCGAATTTTTCCATACAATGTTACAATGAATTTGGACAATATTGTTGTCCACCGCCACTCGCATAGCCATCATATGTTTCATACTTATTCTATGCTTGGAATGCAACTTATTCATCATTGAAGATACATATATTGTTTACTGGTTCACTGGTTGCTTCTTGTTCTCTGGTTCGTTGGTTGTGTCTTGTTGTTGTTTGGTTCAACTTTGCAAGGTTGAGGTCCTGCACTTGCAGTTGGTCCTGTTGGTGCTCATTGCTTACTTTTGTTTGCTTCAACTTTGCAAGGTTGGGTTCATGCACACGCAGTTGGAGCTGTTTTTTCACTTTGCAGGGTTCAAGTCCTGCACCCACAATTAGACCTGCGATTTTGTCATTCATCGTTGCCGAGTAAGTTTCGATACCATAGTTTCATTCATATTCGTTCTTTGTTGTTTACTGTTTTTAGTTTGAAAGTAATAATGTGATGCAGGAGCATCGCCAGCGTATCAAGCGAGCCAGCACATCAAGCAGAAAAGACAGCTGGATAGCGCCAGCACCAAATTTTGAAACACCTTAATATGGTTGCGCCAAACATTAATGTGAAGAGTAAATGAAGCGCACTTTGTATATTGTAAATGGACCTTGAGAAAATAAGCTCTCATCCTTAGTATATAGGAAGGCATTTAATAGATTTAATGCTGTTAGATAGGAATTGATTGTAGATTTGATAGTTGTAGAAATCGAGAGGGAAAACAGATATAGACACCCTCCTTTGTACATTGTAACATTATTCAGAATCATTCATTCAGGAGCAGAAAGAGAAGAGCAGTGGAGAATTTGTGAAGAACACCCCTGTATAGATGTTATTGAATTAATAGAAGAGTCTGTGATTCAATTTCATGCTTGGTGTTGTTTCTTTGTGGATGATGCTCATATATTCTTGAATGTTTGTTTTCTTTGTATTCATTTGCTTTTGAATATGCTGTGCATGTGATTTCAGAGGTTTAACTGAAGTTTGAGAGAGAAGAGAATGAGTTTCAATTGTTTCTCTATTTGAGTCGGGAGATTCCTGCATAGAGTGCAGTCGAATTCATCCGCATAGAGTGCGTTGATGAGGCTCAATAGTTAAACTCTCATTCTCGTTCACCCAGAAGTTGAATTGGGTCGATATAGCCATGCAGGAGAAGTGCAGGCTGAATTCAGAGTCTCAGTGGCTAACCTGAGCAGGAGCGAGTAGAGACTGTTGTTGCTGCAAGTGCACAGGGTCTGAAGAATTCCACACTTGAGAAGCGGTTGAGCGCGAGCGCAAGGAGTGTGCATATATTCCTCTGGAGGAGTCAGAGTGAACAGGCTCAAGAGAGATAGAACTTTTGTGGTCTCATTATCCAGGAACGTAGAAAGTTCGTTCCAAGGAAGGTTTCGAGCAGAAGCTGCAAGCACAGGCTTGGAGAACAAGTCTCGACAGGAATACTTAGTCATTCTGAGAAAACATCAAGGAGGAGGAGAATTGATGGCCAGGGTTCGCAGGATAGATTTGCAAAGTCCCGCTGACCGTCAGATCTTGAGAAGTTGCGAGGGGTTTAACCCTTAGGCACAAGGAGAAATGAGAGACCATCGGGATTTGGTCTTCGACGTTTGTGGAGGTAAGGGTTTTTCACTCGTCGGAATCGCGATTAGCGATTTCTCGATATAACCAGAGTCGTTGATCGCCAGGGGACACGTGGCACAGGATCCCGGGAAGTCGGGGTTCGGCGTTCGGGGTTTTCTAATGCAAAGGAATTGCGACCGGTGAAATCGCGATCCCGCGATCGCCGATATAACGGAGGGAGAGGTGACGTGACAGAGAGGTAGCGCACGTGCCATCGGAGTTCTGGGTTCGGAGATTTGCAGGGCGAGTGAATCGCGACATCACAGGTGTCGATTTCCCGATAGGGAAATCCCCGATAAGAATAGAAGCGTTGACTGTTGACCCATCGAGGTTCGGGGTTTTGAGTAGCACGAGAACATGCACATAGGGTTCACGATATCGCGAAACCTGATTTCCCGAGACAACTGCCAGGAGATCAACAGAGTGTCCTATGGGTAACAAAGTTTCAGATACGGGATTGAAGAGCAATACAACTCTTCGGCCAATGAAGAAGAAGGTCCTGGTGAGAGCGGTTGGACCGTGAGGGTCACGACTCGCACCATAATGTTTAAGTATTTCCATTTGCATGGTCATCATATGTTTCATATTTCTTCTATGCTTGGAATGCAATTTAGTCATCATTGAAGATACATATATTATTTACTGGTTCACTGGTTCATTGGTTTTTTGGTTGCTACTTTTGTTGTTTGGTTCAACTTTGCAAGGTTGAGGTCCTGCACCTGCAGTTGGACCTATTGGTGCTTGCTCATTGGTTTGTTTCTTGCTAGTTGCTTTTGTTTTCTTCAACTTTGCAAGGTTGGGGTCCTGCACCGGTAGTTGGAGCTGTTTTTTGCACTTTGCAGGGTTCAATTCCTGCATCCGCAATTGGACCTGCGGTTCTGTCTTTCATCATTAACAAGTAAGTTTCAATACCATGCTTTCATTCGTATTCGTTGTTTACTATTTGATGTTTGCATTTTGCAAGTAAGAATGTTTAAGTATTTATTCATCATTCTTATCCTACAGACTTTCCATAGAGGTTGGCATATCTTTTTCTCCTACTCTTAAATTTTCCTCTGATTTTTTCCCAAGGCTCTACACCATGTGCATGCCATTGTCGTTTGCACAACTTCGGCTGTCATTTTTTCTAGAATTGCAAATCCCGGTCCTTTTCCGTATGTGACGAAGTGGAAATATAGCACCTGAATTGAATAAGGAATTATTCAACCTTTGCACCTTTCCCTCGATGATATTCCCAGCTTGCTCGGGAATGAGTACCTGCCTATCCTGTATGGGAATCGAACTTGTGTCTTTCGCATGAAAAATATGATGTCAAGTTTGTTGCCTTTGCAGGATGTTCTTGTAGAAGAAAACTGCAGGTAGGTGTATAAGGGATAGGTATGGTACAATGGTGGCTAGGATGCAACAAAATTGCACAAAATTGACATATCTTTCCCTCCTGCTCTTAAATTTTGCTCCAATTTTTTCTTCAAAATCTGAACCATACCTACATGCCTTTGCAAAATGTTCTTGTAGAAGAAAAAGATGTTGAGATGGTGCTAGAAAGAGTAGTCTTCCATGGATTCCAAATTGCAATATTCAATCTCTATGCTGCTCTGCGTGCAAAATTGCTAACATAATGAATGTTTTATTCAAATGAATTAAACCATTTACATCTGAATGAAACCATTATCATTCTAGGATACTTCAATGTTGACATGCTACAAAATAGTGCCATAACAAAACAATTGGAAAACTACATGTGCAATTACAATGTCCGCTTTCTTTTGGTTAAGATAAAACATGTACAAACACACTTATTGACCATGTATGGTGAAATGTGCCCATATCACAATACATCATCTTTATCTTATACATAGGTTGGTCTGACCATGATACAATTTGTCTTGTACTTGAATTGTGAAATATACATCAAAGATATTACAAAATTATATTTCCATGTCTCAAAGCATATATGGATACTTTGTTGCACAAAACCAAATCATTCAACTACGACCATCCAACTTCTTAATATTTTTTGGCTTGTAATATATTTTGGCCAGGAAAAATTCTATATAACCACACCCATGGATCAAGAAAAACAAAGGTTCATGCTTCTAACTCTCTTTTATTCTATTCCTTTGATTCTTATTTACTGTGTGTACATATTACTTGTTTTCCCTTACATACCAGCTTACATTCATGTTCATTGTATTTTGTGCGTTCCCATATTGAAACAGACAGAATAACCAGAGAAGATGAAGGACTCTTTACCACAAATGTAGTAGAGGAGATACAAAGGTGCATGCTTCTACTCTTATTTCATCTTCCATTGTTTTGTATTTCATTTATTGTCTGTATATTTGTTCTACTACTTTGCACCTAATTTATTGTATGTAGATACTACGTATCTTCCTACATAATAACTTATCTTCATGTCAATTGTATTCTCTGTGCTGCTACATTGCAATAAATAGAACTGTATTTATTTTTTTACATGTCTTTCCACATACCAACTTACCTTCATGTCCATTGTATTTTCTGCATTGCTACATTGAAAGAAACAAATTAGTTGGACAAGAGGATGAAATCTTATATGCCACAACAGAGGAAGCTAAAGTACAATATTCGAAAAGGTATACCAATTGTGATAATAAATCAAACACACAAAACGAGTAGGTGGATAAAATATTGTACTAAAAAACGATGATTTGACAACAATGGGCCTTTGTTGACACTTCTTGCTTCCGAACATTTTCCTCCCCATTTCTCTTTTCCCACTCTCTATTATCCCTTTTTCCCCTCTTCTATACTTAACCGAATTCCCCTTTCTTTTTCCCCTCTACTTTTTCTTTCTGGTTGCTTTTCTTAGTCATTTTCCCAAAAATGTCTAGGTGTGCGGGTTGGCAAACTCATAGGTTCATATTTATACTCATGCTACTATATCAAGAGTCCGACCGACGACTTCCTCATTCCATACTTAGCCACTTTTTTTATCGCGAGTTCCTGGGATGGTAGGCTCAAAATTGAGCCTCTAGCTTCGGGGGTTCCACGATATACAAATTGGCCACCAGAATCCCCCATCATGCCCTGTTATGTGTTACACATTTTTGCAGTCAAAATTTCTGAGGCATACAATTTGACCGTTGGGTCCTCATGTTTCCTGAGTGTCCCTTGACACCCTATTTCATATTCCATCTCCTTCGAGCTTGTATGTGACATTCAAAACAATTATGGACAATATACAATGCACATGCTTATTTAGTCCTTTTGATGTTCATGTACACATGCTTGCATTAAATATTTGGAGTGACAAGGGCATGAGTAATCAATCATCGGAAACATCAACAGAGCAACAAGGCCAAAGGTAAATATTCATACATTGTGCTCTTGATATGTTTACCCAACAAATATCCTAATCTATTTATTCATCTATGCCATGATAAATATGATGATGTCATCTGCAACTCATACTTTACAGTTCACAAGAAGTGTCGATGAGCGCAAGTGAAATGCCCAACATAATTCACATTCCACAGACTAAGAGGTCTGGTTACAAAACTCTGACCTGCATACTTCATCCGAGTTGTGCGTCTACTTGTACATTTATGCCCAAAAAATAAAATAAAAAAAATAATGCAGACTACCATTCACATTTCTTTTTATGTACAAAAAAAATGTCACTAGGTCTAAACTTATAACACCCAATATACTATTGATAGAAGGCTTGAACAACCGCTGAATTGGACAAGTGTTTGTTGGGGACATAATGGTCGTGTATAGCACCTACTTGGACAAGGAAAACAAAACTAGATGCATTGTACGTGCTGACATGACAGAAAACAAAGCCATGATGACAGTCACACTGTCTATCCCTACACAACTTGTCCAGAAACATGTAGAAATGATCTTTCCAGGTAATGGGATATCCATTACAAATTTTAATATATTTCCGAAAACAGTTTGTGACCGTGGTGATTTTGATCAGATTATATCGCTCAAACGAAACAAGTATTGTGGAAAAAATTCCTGCGATTTGTTCAAAATATCGTTTCGTACCAGACACAACAATCAACCAACTTGCACAGAGCAACGACACTTACCCAATCAGAACCATTGGTTCAACTTTCACACTCGCGAGAAAACTTGGCTCACAACACATTCTCCATATAAAATATGGAGAGTCTGACAACGATAAGGCAATGGTATCATTCTCCATATCCAATTTTGTCCTTTACTTTCACATGTTCATATATCTCAGTTATGTTACACAACTATTGCACTGTTCCATGTTGTAGTTGCAATTGTTCGACACCTATTCAAATTTGTTTTCCTTAATGGAACAACAATTGCATAAAGGGAAATTTCCACTTATGCTCTTCAAAAATATAACAAAGACAAGAGATGTTAAAGAAAGGATCTTTCACACAACCCAAACAACATTTGTAACATAATTGCGAACATACATAGTACAAGATCTCAAGAAACTAACTAGCTCAACAATTGTTGTGCGTATACATCTACAATTCCATTCACACTTTGCTCATAAAAATTGCCTTGACCACTTTTATGCATCTTTTTTGTTGTACAACTTTATATTATATTGTTCAATATATTAATTAATATGATCACGTGCAAATCTTGAGGGTGCTTTGGTTGCAACAAATGCATACTCGACCCCCTTCAAGCCTGTATGTGCCAAATGAAACTCTCCTACTTCTGCATCTCCTTTCATAAATTATGGTACAATTGATTGTCTACGATGTAGTAAAAAATTCTCTTACATATATAGTCATTTCCTCAACGCTGCCATCCAAAACGTCAGCAACACAATAGTACAATGTACATTTAGACAACCTTTGTTACAAGATGTGCTTCCTAGGTTAACAAAATTTCCATATGAAGTATACCTATAGAAAAAGGAAAACAATGTCTACATGCTATGTGATTTTCGGATCCATAGGAAATTTACATTAAATGAGGACAATGCCATACTGCATATTGGCTGAACAATTTTTTTTTTTCATATCAAGCATTGGCAAGAAACAAAACAATCTCATGTGTATCTGTCCATGCTACCCAATGAGGATGTGAATAGAGTTTTGCAGTGCCATGGAAAATTGAACTAGAAGCGCATAAGATTTTTTAGTACATGAATGAGAAGCATGCAGACAAACCTCATAGAAAGTATCCAACTGTGAATAAATCAGGTCCATCCTTTGAATTGTCAAAATGGCTTGCTCCTTTAAACGGAACCATTAGACATTTTCAATAATATTGCAAATTTGGCATTGTTCGAACTCCATCAAGTTAAATGATGACACTCTTTTCCAGAACTGGTAATGTTAGAACATTGTCAGGTCAACGTGATCTTGGTTCATAGTACTATCATAAGCAAATTTTCATAGTGATATTGCTTCATGGTAACATAGTAATCATAATATTTCTTGGTACCCATTTGGGGATTTGGTTATAGATGGGATACAATGCCCAATCTCCACTGGTTTTGTCCTGTCTGGTGTTTGATAGACTTTTTTTCATGTGATTTCGTGCTATAGTTCAAGGTTCTCATGGGCCCGGTTTATGAATTATGGTTGGATGATATATTCAGGATCTTAGCGGTTTTTCTATGATCTTAAAGAATATACAAGACTTGTTTTTCCTTTTAATGTAAGATCTGTGAAGCAAATGTAATATGTAGCTCATTTTAGCACTTTTACTTGATCGATGAAATTACCAAAATTCATCTTCAGAAATATTTCAAAATAAAATGATATATGCTATGTGAATTCCAATGGAACTATGATATCAACTAGAGAAAATTAAAATTAAAATTCGTCATTGTTATACTTATGGTGAAGTTGACAATACAATAATTTTACTT
Organism: Picea mariana; assembly: GCA_032191745.1. Lineage (NCBI taxonomy): Eukaryota > Viridiplantae > Streptophyta > Pinopsida > Pinales > Pinaceae > Picea > Picea mariana. Next base: position 73,768 of record JASDQU010739131.1, read on the forward strand.
GAACATCCCAAAATTGATTTTCGTGTAGCTTTTTGATGCTTATCTTATGCAAACACATCCTATAAAGTATAAGCATGACTCACTTTCTCTATTCCTTGATTGAAGAGTCTGTTCACCTTTTTAATGCACTTCATATTTACTATTAAGACCATCAATGGGGATTTGTTAACACCAATTCCCACTTCCGAAAATTTCCCTTGCCTTTCTTTTTTCCCTCTGCTTTCCCTTCCTGGTTACTTAGTTATTTTTTGGAAAATGTCTAGGTGCATGGGTTGGAGGATTCACGTGTTCAAATTTCCATTGATGCTTTTATATCACGAGTCTGATCGACCGCTTCCACATTCCATATTCAAAAACTTTTTGGATTGTGGGTTTCCGGGTAGGTAGGTTCAACATTGTGTCTTCATTGTTCTGCCGCCTGCAAACAACACCTGGACTTCCCCGATCTACAAATTGAGAACCAAAATCCCCTTTCTTTTTCTCCTTTACTTTCGCTTTCTGGTTACTAAGTCATTTTTACGAATACGTCTCATGCTTTTATATCACGAGTCTGAACAACCGCTTCCTGATTCCATACTTGGCCACTATTTCCATTGTCGGTTCCCGACCAGGCTTGCTCAACATTGCGCTTCCATTGTTCTGCAACCTACAAACAACACCCGAAGTTCCGCGATATAAAAATTAACCGCCAAAGTCCATCATCATGCCCTGTTCCGTGTTACACATTTTGCAGTCAAAAGTTCAGAGACATACAATTTGACCATCGGGCGCTCACATCTCCTAAGTATAACTTGTAACCCTGTTTTGAAGTCCGACCGATCGCTTTCCATACTTGGCCATTTCTTGGAATCTCTTTCGCAGGTTGGCGGGTTCACGAAATGTCCAATGCTTAATCTCTCTTCTCCATCCCTGCCACCTTCGCACGTCTTTCTATATATGCAATTATTAAGCTTTAATGCTAATATCTCATCCTACAAGAACCGTTAAGATTGTCATTAATGTTTGAAAGGCTGGAGGAGATCTATCATTAATACAAATTAAACCAAGATTTGCAGATGGTTGTATTATCCCTTCCGAGTGTTCATTTCAAGCATCATGGAATCTCTTTCGCGCATCGTTCGGTTGGAAGCTTCACAAAATCTCCAATCCTTAATCTCTCTTCCCCGTCACTTCCACCTTCACAGTTTTTTATAAGTATGCAATTAGTAAGCTTTAATGGTAACAACTCATTATGTAGGAACCGTATAAATTTTCATTGATCAATGAAAGGCTTGAGGATATCTCCCATTGATACGCATTAAACCAAGATTTGCAGAGGGTTATATTATCCCTTCCGAATGTTCATTTCAAACATCATCTGGAGCAAATGAACATTCTCGTTAACTTATGATGGAAATTTGACATTAGTTATGTTCAGATACAGTAAACACCTTCGGGCATGATGACCAGAACTTCCAGTGGTCCAGGGCATATTCTTACTACTCATATCCTTCCACCCAGAAGCAAAGAAGACGATGGTCTCTTGGTGCGCCGAGAGATATATTTCAAGACAAATAATTCCAAGGCAACCCCCCTGCTCAGACAACCCACCCCCCTACATTGATGGTGGACGCAGAGGTTGATGCGGTCGATTTCGAGCCGAAATAAGATGATCTGATGGACGATGATATGATGATGGATGATGGCAATGTAGATGTTGTTCCCACTCCTGCGCCCAATTTGAAATCCACCATAATGGGGGGCACTTCCCAGTTTGATGATGGCGACCCTGACAAGACCAAAGGAAGTGGTTTAAGAAAATAAACCAACGTTGAATGCAATAAATTCTTCACAGCTCGAGAGTTTGAGTCTCTCAGCTCGGATGGTGGTCCTTGACCTCTGAGATGTATCATTTCCTTTCATTTTTAGGGTTTTGGATTGGTTTTGGATTTGTCCCTAGTGCAACATGTGTCCTTGAAGTCTTTGAATCTAAGGAAATGGTCTCTTGGTGTGCCCAAAGAGATATTTCAAGACAAGGAATTATTCGATTGCGGGACCACTCTTATGTTCAATGGATATACAATTAACATCTTAGGGGGTGAGGACCAGAACTCCTAGTACTGCAAGGCATATTCCTACTACTCATCCCCTTCTGCCCGGAATGGAGTAATTTTGACCTCTGGAATTGCTCGTGCAACCTGTGTCCTTGAAGTGTTTTCCTGTAAGGAGGGGGTCTCTTGGTCCCCTTCCGCCCAGAATGAAGTAATTTGGACCTCTCGAATTTCTCATGCAGGCTGTGTCCTTGAAGTCTTTGACTGTAAGGAGGTGGTCTCTTGGTGTGTCCTCACTTTCAATTTCGGGCTCTTCTTCTTTCCCTACAACGCTTTTTCTCTTCTTCCTCACGGGAATCTTGTGAGAACTATCAACTTTACCACGAGGAGGGTTCTTATGTCCTCCTACGTTTGAAGAATTTTGGGTTTCTTTCTTACTAGGGTGGGCCATTGGAACGATGTTGCAGGATGTAGTACTCTTGGAAATGGTGGTCGGGGATTAGAAAATATTCTCACCGAGGCATTTTCCCTATTATGTACAATTCAGTGGTGCTTTGAAATGTCTCTGGGTCTCCATCATCAGGAGCAGGGGTGTTGTTGACCTGTTTCAAGCCAAAGAATTATTCCATTGTGGAACCACTCTCTCATTTCTTTGTCACCTCAGTTTTTCCGCAATATATTGTGATTGTTGTAGCCAACATCGACCTTCCGAGGATAATAATGCAAGGAGTTCCTAAAAAAACATGATAATCAGTTTTGTATGCATGTTCAAGAGCTTGTCGATGGCTCCTGCATGTTGTCACACTAGATGAACAACACAAATTTGTATGCATTTTTTTTTTGTAACTCCTGTACTTTTATTTATGACAAATATGTTCAATGCTTTGGTGCAAATAACTCAGTCCAATGTCTATGGATAAATATATATTTTCCACTATTTTTTTTATAGATTTACTATTAAAAAAATTGCCCTGGAATCTTGGTTGGTGCTTCTTTGTTGGATTTAACACCTCTTCTCGTTTGCATGGTTCGATAGTCTTGTAATTATTAAATATCGTATGGAATGAAGTAATTTGATCTAATACAAGGCATTGAACAATTATGTGACAATGCATTGTCTCGATCACATGAGGCTTCTATGGAAACATAAATGAATTTTAGATAGTTTCAAACCAACATTCAATTCTATTCGTAATGCCGATAGAACATAGCAACATTAATTCACGATGCGGGAGTTGGGGCCCCGCCCAAGAAGTTTCGTTTTCATCTCAACCTTCCTGAGCAAACGATCTCTTATTTTCCTTTCGCTTCCTTGATTCCTTTACTCCAAAAGGAAACATTTTATTAGTTTTCCATCCCTTGGCCTGTATTTGAGCACATTTACTTTATTAATGAAACTACCAAATTTCTTCTTTGCAAATATTTTGAAAAAAAAAATGAAATATGGTAGATGAAGTCAAATGGGGATATGAAATGAACCACAATATTAAAATTCAATTTTTTCATTGTTATACTTACGGGCAAGTTGACAATACAATAAGTTTATTTCTAGATATGCAATTATTAAGCTTTAATGCTAACAACTCATCATGCAGGAAGTTTAATACTTAAAATAATATTTCAAGGCATTAAACAATGTATTCATAACACAATTACTACCACAAGTTGCAATAAAAAGAAATCTTCAATAAATCATTTTCTCACACCCTTTTTAATGGTACAAGCACAATAGAAAACGAGTAAGTCGATAAAATATTGGACTAGAAAATGATGATTTTGCAACAATGGGGCTTGTTTGAGACCAATTCCCGCTTACAAAAATTGCTCTCTGCTTTTCTATTTTCCCACTCTCTTTTATCCCCTACTTTTCCTTCTTCTATACTTAACCAAATTCCCCTTTCTTTTTCCCCTCTACTTTATCTTTCTGGTTACTTAGTTGTTTTTCTGAAAATGTCTAGCTGTGTGGGTTGGCATACTCACGTGTTCACATTTGCACTCATGCTTTTATATCACGATTCCGAATGACTGCTTCCCCATTCCATACCTAGCTACTTTTTCGATCACGGATTCCTGGGAAGGTGGGCTCTAGATTTCACTTCCATTGTTCTGTGACCTACAAACAACACCCAAACTTCCACGATATACAAATTGACTTTTGGACTCCCACATAATCCCCTCTTCCATGTTACACATTTTGCACTCAAAAGTTATGAGCCATATAGTTTGACCGTCGGGGCCTCACGTCTCTTGGGGAACCCTTGTCACCCTATTTTGAAGCCTGTCCAACCTCTTTCCATACTTGGCCATTTCTTGGAATCTCATTCGCGGATCGTCGGGTTGGTGGGTTCACGAAATATCCAATTCCTAATTGTTGTTTCCTGTGCCCACCACCTTTGCACTCCTTTCCAAGTATGCAATAACTGAGGTTTAATGCTAACACCTCATCATGCATCAACCGTAAATATTGTCATTAATGAGAAAAATGCTCGAGGAGACAATCACACTGACTATCCCTATACAACTTGTCCAGAAACATCCATAAAAGATCTTTCTAGGTAATGGGATATCTATTACAAATTTAAATATATTAGCCCTTCTTTTCCCTCTTCTATACTTAACCAAATTATCGTTTCTTTTTCCCCTCTACTTTCTCTTTATGGTTACTTAGTCATTTTTCCAAAAATGTCTAACTGCGCAGGTTGGCGGACTCACGGGTTCACATTTGCACTCATTCTTTTATATCGCAACTTCGACCAACCGCTTCCCCATTCCATACCTAGCCACTTTTTCGATCACAGATTCCCGAGAAGGCGGGTTCTAGATTTCACTTCCATTGTTCTGTGACCTAAAAACATCACACAGACTTTCGCGATATACAAATTGACTGCTAGACTCCCACATCATCCCCTCTTCCGTGTTACACATTTTGCACTCAAAAGTTTCGAGACATACAATTTGACCGTCGGGGCCTCACGTCTCCTGGGGAACCCTTGTCACCCTATTTTGAAGCCCGTCTGTTTGCTTTCCATACTTGGCCATTTATTGGATTATCTTTCGCGGATCGTCGGGTTGGAGGTTTCATGAAATCTCCAATTCCTAATCATCATTTCCTGTGCCCTCCACCTTTGCACTTCCTTCCAAGTATGCAATAACTGAGGTTTAATGCTAACAACTCACCATGAAACAACCATAAATATTGTCGTTAATGAGTAAAATCCTCGAGGAGATGGTCACATTGACTATCCCTACACAACTTGTCTAGAAACATGCAAAAAATATCTTGCCAGGTAATGGGAYATCTATGAAAAATTTCAATATATTAGAAAAAACGAGTCCGAACGACCGTTTCTCTATTCCATACTAGCCACTTTTTCGATTGCGGGTTTCCAGGCAGGTGGGCTAAGGATTGTGCTTCCATTGTTCYGCAACCTGCAAAAAACACCCAGAATTCCACGATACACAAACTGACCGCTGGGCTGCCCCATCATGCCCTCTTCCGATTTACGTGTTTTGCACTCAAAAATTTTGAGACATACAATTTGACCATCGGGCCCTCACCTCTCCTGAGTATCCCTTGTAACCTTATTTTGAATCCCATCCGATCGCTTTTCATACTTATCCATTCCTTATTTTCTCTTCTCCATCCCCACCACCTTCACACTTGTTTCTAAATATGCAATTAGTAATCTTTAATGCTGACAACTCATCATGCAAGAACCATAAACATTATCATTAATGAGTGAAAGGATCAAGGAGATCTCCCATTAATACATATTAAGCCAAGATTTGTGGAGGGTTATATTATCCTTTCCGAGTGTTCATTTCAAACATCATGGAATGTCTTTCGTGGTTCGTTGGGTTGACGGGTTCACGGAACCTCCAATCCTTAATTGCTCTTCGCCGTACCTGCCACCTTCGCACTTCTAAGTATGCAATTACTAAGATTTAATGCTAACAAATCATCGTGCAACAACCGTAGATATTTTCATTAATGAGTGAAAGGCTCAAGGAGATATCCCATTCACATGCATTGGACCAAGATTTGCGGAGGGTTATATTCTCCCCTCCAACTATTCATTTCAAGCATCATCTGGAGAAAACATACGTTCTCGTAAACTTATGGCACCAACTCGACAACAGTTCTGTGGAGATACAATGAACATATTTGGGTGTGAGGACTAGAACTTCAAGTGGTCTAGGGCATACTCTTACTACTGATCCCATTCTTCCCAGAACAAAGTATTTTGGACCTATGGAATTGCTTGTGCAGGCTGTGTCCCTGAATTTTTTTACTGTAAGGAGGTGGTGTCTTGGTGCGCCAAGAGATATATTTCAGGCCAAAGAATTATTCCACTGCAGGACCACTCTCCCGTTTATTTGTCAACTCAGGTCTTCCAAAAGATGTTGAGATTGCTGGAGCCAACATTGACCTTTAAAGGAGAAGACTGCAAGAAGTTCCTAAAAAAGCATGATAACGGGTTGGACCTCTTGCCCAAGTTCTTGGAATACCCGATGACAGTTCCTAAAGATATCACAAGCTTGCAGGTTAGTTCATTTAGAAATCCATTTCGGGAAATTGCCTAGATGTTTACAAGAATAACGGGACAAGAATCCACAACAAGTATTTCCCGCATGATTCTTTATATTTTGTATTTCACAGTCAAGGAACAAATAATTTTGATTGGGGGAAGCTAATTTCCATTCAAATATGTTCCCAATTGTCACAATTCAAAGAGGAGAAGAAATTTTATATGTCATCCTACTTGGTTTTCGCTATAGCGCATTGCTGTCCGTTTCCAAAACTGTCTGTGTACAAGAAGGTAAACTGTGAATTCGACCTAGTAACCTTCTTGTACTAGGCCTTGTGGAGGAACAAGGCCTCCCATTGTTTTTATGAGGTTTTTAATGACTTTGTCTCAGTTTTCAAATATTTATGGTTAGGAAAGGATGCTCACTACATGTATGACCACACAACCAAGTTTTTGGACAGGAAGGGGACACTTGAACAAATAGAGAATTACAGTGTGATAATTATTTTTGGCTCCAAGGAAAATCCTTCTTTCCTTCCATGTCACATTAAAAACATAATGTTTATTACAAAAATAACAAGGAAATACAACTACTGGTTGCATTTATTCCATGAGAAGAGAAAAAAATAGTTCATTCCTTTGCCTTGGAAAGTCGAGGACTTCATTTTCAAGAACATCAACAAAATTGACGAATTCGCAAGCCATTTCAACAACTTGAACCTACGATATTCTGAAAGGCTAAGAGGGTTCGACCCTAATGGGATTTTTTTAGAAAATTTACTAGCATTTGGCTTCACCAATTCTTTTATCCAGACAAGCCTGAATGAAGACAGAGACACTGAAAACAACATTCATGATTCTGACGCTGGTGACCTAGAGACATTACAAAGCACCATTGAATTGTACAAACGACAGGGAAAAGGCCTCGGTGAGAAGAGTGTTCAATCCCCAGCTACCACTCCCAAGAGTACAAAATCTTGGAGCATCACTCCAACGACCCACCCCAGTAAGAAAGAAAACCAAAATTCTTCAAATGGAGGAGGAGATAAGAACCCTCCTCATGGTAAAATTGATAGTTCTCACAAGCTTCCCGTCAGGAAGAAGAGAAAAAACTTTGTAGGGCAAGCAGAAGAGCCCGAAATTGAAAGTGAAGACATGGAACTTGAGACTGATTTGGATAGCGTATTCCACAATGTTGATTAGCCCGGGGACGCGATCCACCATAGTCCCCCAATGGAAATAGCTGAGACCAAATTTTTTTACGAAGATGAATCCTTCGTATTCCAAAGCGTTGTTTTTTACAGCGAGTCTAAAAATTTAATTATTGAAAAGAGAGATGTAAGAAATAAGAAAGAGAAATCTCATTAAGAGATTAACCTTAGTAACATGCATCCGTCCCAAATCTCTCAACTTCACCGAGCAACTAGAGATGTTATTGATGATTCCATTGGAGGCATTGAGGTCGAGAATGCCAGATTGAAGGATTGACTCAAGGAATTGGAGGAATCTTTGATTCCTATCCCATTGCTTGCTATTCCTTTAGAAATAACCATTCCTACCACCCCTGCAACCAAGTTAAAAGGATCCTCCATCCTCCTCGCATCGTGTAGAGGCTATGTGGAGAATAATATCAAGAAAAGAATGGAGCTGATTACTCAGGCCCAGGAAACATCACAAAGTATGGCTTCCCTTGGAACGAGGGCACATGCTTTGCACGAACATTTGCAGGTGGATTTAAAAAATGAAGAATGTTTCTATATAGAGACGGTCATCCCTTTTGGTGTCCATGTCAACAACATGACATATATGAGAAAAAGAAAAAAAGATCTCCCCTCCCCAAACCGAATCATTCAATTAAATGCATGCTGGAAAGAGAATGTGAAGAACCTACATCTCATTGTCCAATCATGTGAACAAGCCATATCAAAGAAAGAAGAATTATTCAAAAATATGACCGAAATAGACTTAGCCGAAAGTACCAACGAGGTCCAAGACCCCAACTTAATTGTCAACTCCTTGCCCTTAACCAAGCAAGCCTTCGATGAACAAGTTGATATTTTTAAGGGGTTGTCTTTAGAAAAGTCTTACAACATACTTGAATATGGTGAAGATGACGTGGACAATTGGATACTGGACTATTCGTTACAAAATGAAAAAATTGACCAGGCTTTGCGTAATCTTTCTATCGATCTAAGGGATGTTGAAATTACTAAGACAACTGAGAGGGCGGGGCGGGGGGTGAATCAGTTGTTACTATGCTTAAACAATATTAACAATCAAACCATTTTTAATCTTTCTCCAAGTGACCATCAATATTATACTACATATGGACAACATAAATAATTAGCATCACTCACACATAAGATATACACAGAGACAATTTTTCACGAGGAAACCCATAAAGGGAGAAAACCTCGTCTTCTTTGAAATGATAGACAATATTTTAAGTTCTGTACATTATCTATAATTAAGCACCAACTCAATGTGAGGCTACTACCTCTGTTTTACAAGCTGCTACTTGCTGAGAGCACCAACTCTCTTGTTTCTCTAGCACCCACTAGAAGGAAGCACCGAATCCCTGGTTTCTCTAGCACCCACTAGAAGGAAGCACCAACTCCCTGGTTTCTCTAGCACCCACTAGAAAGAAGCACCAACTCCCTGGTTTCTCTAGCATCCACTAGAAGGAAGCAACAACTCCCTAAGTGTTCCAGCACCAACTGGATGGAAGCACCAACTTCCAGTCACACAGACACCAACCTGTATAACAGAGAATAACAGTTCTCCTTTGCACCACCCTTCCACCTTGGTTTCTCTGGCTTCAACTAGATGGAAGCTACAACCCCCTGTCTTCAAGCACCCACTTGAACCTCTGAGGACAACAATCCTATCTAGAACCTACCTACCACCCTTATTACAAATAAATGATTGAATAACCAACAAGTCTAATAAATCAATTCTTACCACTTCTTCATTATTTTGCAATTCTTCTTCGCTACACTATTCTTCTGCTCTGTTCATATTTGGCTTGACCTGCTGTCTCTGTCTATCTGTTCTTTCTCTATCCTTCTCATGTTTTTTTTTTTTGATATGTGCACATTCTGCTCTCTTCACTTTTTCTCTTCTGTTCAGATTTTGTTCCTTATCTCTGAGCATTCTTCACACTGCGCATACTGTAGTTTTATCTTTCTATAGTTCAACTCATTTTTCAGTCAGAACAACCACAATTACCCCGTCATTACCTGTTTATTTTATTCACACCATCCCATTAGTTACCCCTCAAACCCTAGGACAACGCTTTGGTAAATTGAAATGCCAACTGTCCAAGAATTATGAATCAGTTTTGCTAACTGAATCGTAACTAATCAATTAACTATGAGGTGAAATAGTAGCCCTCCGATGATATTCAAGTTCACCTGCACCGTTGGATTAAATGATGGGTCTCGTGCTTATTTCGCCATTTCTCAATTAGGCATTTCGACATTCCTTGTGATGAGATAACTTTACGCTCCAAGTCGCAATCCCCGAAACTCCGAAAAAAAAGGAGCTTAGCTTGACTAGCTTCAATCATTTCGACATTTCGTGATTTCACATTTCGCATTTCGTCATTTCACGATTTCGCATGTCGCGAGTTCGAGAGGTTAGGGAACCCCATTCCTTTGACTTTCTAGTCAGCGAAATGACGATCTTTCACCACGTGTCCTATGGCCCCAACGGTCCAGATCTTATCGTGATTTCGAAACTTCATGGGTCTTCATCGTGTCTGATCAACGGTCCAGATCAATCCTCGATCCAACGACTAGGATTATTTCATGAATTCACTGATTCAGGATTTCGACATTTCGCATTTCGTGACTTCGGGACTCCTGTGGTGAAGTGTTTCTACACTTCCAACTCCCGGTGTCCGAAACTCGATTTTTCGGTCTGTGAAACTCCGAAATGGATTGTGTCTGTTTCGGGATTTCAAAATTTTGCATTTCACAACTTTGGGACTCCTGTGGTGAAGTGTTTCTACACTTCCAACTCTCGGTATACGAAACTTCAATTTTTGGTCTGCGAAACTCCGAAATGGAGTGTGCCTGTTTCAAGATTTTGGCATTTCACATTTCAGGATTTTCTGCCATGTGATCATCGTTGCGCTGCTAGTCTTGCCACTTTCTCTTGTTCATCATCGTCGAGCTGAGCTTGCCATCAATGACAAACAAATACTCTGCCTTCTGTCTGCCCATGGTAAATATGCCAACAATCTCCCCCTTTGGAATTGATGGCAACCTTGAAGAACATCCAACTATACCACTATAGCATCCTGCAACCTTGAAGAACATCCAACTATACTACTGTAGCATCCTTGAAATTACTGAACTTTCTCCCCCTTTGACATCAATGTCAAAGAAGAAACATGCTCCCCCTGAGCTATTGCAGAACATACTCCCCCTGTCAACTATGAGTAATTTAGAAATACAACAGATATTCAATTAGGACTCCCCCTAACCAGGTGAACAGATTAGACGAAAGAAGTTATAACCCCCAACTTTTGACGAAGATATCCAAAGGGGGTTGCTGCTAATGGTTTAGTAAAGATATCAACTATCTGTTCTGTGGAAGGGATATAATTCAACTGAACAGTTCTGTTTGTAACTTGTTCTCTGAGAAAATGGTATTTTATTGGGATATGCTTAGTCTTGGAATGAAGAACAGGATACTTGGAGACACTAATGGCACTGGTGTTATCACAGTGAATTGTAATTGGATCAGTATAGTTTACCTTCAAATCTGCAAAAGTTTGTATCATCCATAAAATCTGAGTGCAGCAAGTAGCAACATCAATGTACTTTGCTTCTATAGTTGATAAGGAAATAGATCCTTGCTTTTTACTAAGCCATGCTACTAATGAGTCACCTAGGAAGAATGCTCCTCCACTGGTGCTTTTTCTCTCATCAACACAGTTTGCCCAATCTGCATTTGAATAAGCAGTTAATTGAAAATTCTGATTTCTGGGATACCACAGACCATAAGTCATTGTTCCCTTCAAGTATTTGAATATCCTTGTGACAGCTACCAAATGACTTTGTTTAGGAGCAGACTGATAACGACCTACCATTCCAACAACTTGCATTATATCAAGACGGGATGTTGTGATGTACAGAACACTGCCTATCATAGAGAGATATGTCCTTTGATCAACATCCGGTGAAACATCATTTTTACTGAGCTTGCAACCAACCACCATAGGTGTGCTAACAGGAGCTGAATCCTCCATCTAAAATTTCTTCAACATCTCTTTCAAATATTTTTCTTGAGAGATAAATATTCCCGCAGAACTTTGTTTTACTTGTAATCCAAGAAAATATGAGAGTTCTCCTATGATGGACATCTCAAATTCTGTTTGCATAGAGTTAGCAAACCATTGGACAGATGATTCATTAGTACAGCCAAAAATAATATCATCTACATAAACCAAAACAACTAGTAAATTATCACCTTCAGACTTAATGTAGAGATTGCTATCAACGATACCTTTCTTGAACCCTTTGTCTTGTAAAAATTTTTCCAGTCTATGATACCAAGCTCGTGGTGCTTTTTTCAGTCCATATAAGGCCTTCTTCAGCTTGCAAACATAATTAGGATTGTTTGNCAAATTCTGTTTGCATAGAGTTAGCAAACCATTGGACAGATGATTCATTAGTACAGCCAAAAATAATATCATCTACATAAACCAAAACAACTAGTAAATTATCACCTTCAGACTTAATGTAGAGATTGCTATCAACGATACCTTTCTTGAACCCTTTGTCTTGTAAAATTTTTTCCAGTCTATGATACCAAGCTCGTGGTGCTTTTTTCAGTCCATATAAGGCCTTCTTCAGCTTGCAAACATAATTAGGATTGTTTGTCAATGAAAATCCTTCAGGTTGCTCCATATATACTTCTTCCTCTAGATCTCCATTAAGAAATGTTGACTCAACATCCATCTGATAGACTTTAAAGTTATTATGACATGAATAAGAAAGAAACATTCTGATGGCTTCCAATCTTGCCACTGGTGCACAAGTTGAAGGTCAAGTTTCATCAAATTCCTGACCTTCAACTTGTGCATACCCTTTCCAGACCAATCTGGCTTTATTTCTAACAACTTGTCCTTTTTCATTCATTTTATTCTTGAACACCCATTTGGAACCTATTACATTTTTATCTTCAGGTCTAGGGACAAGCTCCCAAGTATTGTTCTTCTCAATCTGATCAAGCTCTTCATTCATTGCTCTAACCCAATCATCATGCTGGCTGGCTTCATCTAATTTTTTAGGTTCAGTCATAGATAAAAAAACAACATGAGATTGTTCTGAGTCTTTAATCAATTTCCTTCTTGTCTGAACTCCTTTATCTATATCTCCAATTATCTGATTTTCAGGATGATTCTTTCTAACAATTCTGAGAGGTGATTTTGCTTCTTTTTGCTGATTTGTATCAGCCTGAGTATTCATATCTTCATCTGATTCAGATTCTTCCCTTTCTGATCCTTGGACTTGTTTATCTTCATCTTCAACTATATCTTATGTGCTTGGTTCAACATTGCTTACATTTCTGACCAGAATTTCTTCATCAGCTTTTATGTCTATACAATCAACCAGTTTATGCAGTCTCTTATTGTAACATCTGTACCCTTTACTGTTTGTAGCATAACCCAAGAAGATACCTTCATCGGCCCTGTCATCATATTTGCCAATATTTTCATCATTGTTCTTGATATAACATTTACTCCCAAAGACTTTAAAATGCTTGATTGAAGCAGGTCTTCCAAACCATAGTTCATAAGGAGTCTTGTCACTGTGTGGCCTAAGATGACATTTTTTAAGGATATGAACAGTGGTATGAATTGCTTCTACCCAATATGTCCAAGGTATGTTCCTTTCATTCATCATTGATCTAGCCATTTGTTGTACTGATATATTCTGCCTCTCAACAACTCCATTTTGCTGTGGAGTCTTTGGAATTGTGTACTCTCTTTTGAACCCATGTTTATCACAGAACTCTTTGAAGGTCCATGAACTAAACTCTCTTCCTCTATTAGACCTTACTGCCTTTAATCTTTTTCCTGCTTGATTCTTAGTCAGAGCCTTAAACACTTTGAATTTTTCAAATTCTTCAGATTTTTCCTTCAAAAAGGCAACCCATGTTAGTCTAGAATAATCATCAATAATCAACATAAAATAATTTTATTTTCCTGTACCTTCTCTCCTTGATGGTCCACATAAATCCATATGTACTAACTGGAGAGGTTTTTCTGTTGAAGGAAAGTTTTTAGATTTGAACTGAGTGCGAGTAAGATTTCCTATCTAGCAGGGTTTACAAACATAGTCGTATGGCTTTGATATCTTTGGAAGATCTTTTACTGCCCCATTATTTCTGAGCTTGATTATATGATCAAAATTTAGGTGTCCAAGTCTCCCATGCCACAACCAACTTTCATCATACTTGCTTAAGTGACATTCTTCTTTTTCTTCTTTTAACACATAGACATTGTTTTCTGTTCTTATTTCTTTTGCAACTAGCTATCCTGAATTCACAGATTTTATTCTACAGTCTTTAGAGGTAAAAATGACTTCACATCCTCAGTCATAGACTTGACTGACACTAAGCAGATTATGTTTCAGACCTTCTACAAATAACACATCTTGAGCTTTCCCTTTGCCATTACTCAAACTTACCATTCCTTTACCTTTTATTTTTCCTGGTGCATCATTTCCAAAAGTTACATTCCCTAATTTGTTTTAGCTTAGAGTTAGAAACTTACTTTTGTCTCCAGTCATATGTTTGGAACATCCACTATCAATATACCAGGGATTCTTTTGTCTTTGGGCTGATAACACTAGTCCACACTTGTCATCTGCTTTCTTCTTCCAAACCTTGACATTTTCAGCAGTGGGGATCAAATCTGGATTGTAATTTCTTAAGCGACAGTCTGCAGGTTTATGTCCATAATTATGGCGGTTGTAACATTCTGGTTCACTGAATAACAGATCATAACGATTTTTATGCTCATAACTGTTGTTGTATTTCACCTGTGTCCTTCTGCCAGTTATTACATGATTTATAGTCTGTGATTGTTTGTTGCTTGGTTGTCTCAATCTTTGTGGTGGCAGATAATTATTCCTTGAAAAACTTGATTTCTCATATCTAAATCTTAAAGAACAATTTATAGCTTTGTGACCAAAGTTAGAGTAGAAAAAACAATAACCATAGAAAAAACCTTTGTACCTTGAAACAATCTGTCTTCTTTGAGCAAATCGATTTCTTCCATGCTGATGATTTCCTTGAGCAGGAAGTGTATTATTTCCTTATTCTACAGATTCAGTTCTGGCACCTTTTTCTTTACTCCTCCTGGGTGGTTGATTTTCTTTCTTTATTTTTGTAGAGTGACTGTTGTCAATGTTTGAATATTTGACAAACTTGATAGGTTCTTTATTACTTGGATGATCACTACTTGATCCTTCTTCATACCCCAATCCAACTTTCAACTTTGGGTTTCTTTGCTGATTTAGAATGGAGGATAATCCTTCTGAGGCTTTAATACTTCACATATTTTGGTGATACAATCCTTTAAACTTGTCCATTTCTTTTCTGTTTTTTACTATCTCTTCTTCTAAGGCTTCACACCTCACTTTCTTCTCTGAAAACTATTGTTTCAGTATGTATTCTATTTTCTTTGCCTCTTCTAATTCCACTTTCAGTAGGGTAAAGTCTTCATCAGGTTGTTTACTGTCTTTTTCCAACTGTATCAAAAATTGTTTTTGCTTTCTGTTCTTAATTCCGAGTCTATCAATCTCTTCCAGTGCACTGATCAGTTCTCCTTCCATATCAACCACAACTTCTTCATCATTATCATCACTGCCTGTGCTTTTATTATCATAATCCTCTTTGGCCATAAGCATAAATTCATTTACCTTGTCTTCACAGGAAGAGTCACTATCAGTGTCTTCTGAGGAATTGTCATTATTTGCAACCAAACTTTTCTTCTTACTATATTTCTTGAATTTGTACTTCTTTTCATCATCAGAGTTCTGCTCCTTTTTCTGATGGGAACACTTAGATGAAAAATGACCTATCTTACCACAGTTAAAGAATTTAAAGGGAAACTTGCCTTGATATTTTCCTGATCCTTTCTTTAACCTTCTCACAAATTTTGCCTTAATTCTGAATCAGTATTCTTGTCTACTTTAAATGATGCTTCTCTAGTAATGGATTTATCTTTGCTAATTCTCATTTCATATGCATTTAAGGTTTCTAGAAGTTGATCAATGGACAGAGTTTTAAGATCATTTATTTCTTCTATTGCAGAGACTTTTGGATTAAATTTATCAAGCAGAGATCTTAAAATCTTCTGAACTAAGATTGATTCTTCAAACTTCTCACAAAGACCCTTCATGGCATTCACAAGTTCTTCAACTCTTAAAAAATACTTGCTAACTATTTCATCTTCATTCATCTTAAGTTGTTCAATCTTTAACCTAAATGTTTTAAGTTTGGCATCTTTCACTTTCTCATTTTCTTCATAACTGTTGATAAGTTTATCCCACATTTCTTTGGCAGTTTGAAGATGCATCACCTTTACAAACTCGGCTTCTGCAAGTCCATTCAAGATAACATTCATTCCCTTAACATTAAAGATAAATTCTAACTTATCATCCTTGGAAGCTAGCACAACAAGCTTTATGTATCCAGTCTCTACTACATCCCAAACATCAACACCTAAGGCCATTAGGTATGTTCTCATTCTAACCTTCCAAAAGACAAAATTTGTTCCATCAAACAGGGGAGGCTTACTGGCTGAAGTCCCTTCATGACTTGTCATGTTTAAGCTTACAGATCTACCTTTAAATAAAAGGAACCCGCTCTGATACCAANTCTCATTCTAACCTTCCAAAAGACAAAATTTGTTCCATCAAACAGGGGAGGCTTACTGGCTGAAGTCCCTTCATGACTTGTCATGTTTAAGCTTACAAATCTACCTTTAAATAAAAGGAACCCGCTCTGATACCAATTGTTGAAATTACTAAGACAACTGAGAGGGGGGGGGGGTGAATCAGTTGTTAATGTGCTTAAACAATATTAACAATCAAACCATTTTTAATCTTTCTCCAAGTGACCATCAATATTATACTACATATGGACAACATAAATAATTAGCATCACTCACACATAAGATATACACAAAGACATTTTTTCACGAGGAACCCCATAAAGGGAGAAAACCTCTTCTTCTTCGAAATGATAGGCAGCCTTTTAAGTTCTGTACATCATCTATAATTGAGAACCAACTCAATGTAAGGATACTACCTCTGTTTTACAAGCTTCTACTTGCTGAGAGCACCAACTCTCTTGTTTCTCTAGCACCCACTAGAAGGAAGCACCGACTCCCTGGTTTCTCTAACACCCACTAGAATGAAGCACCAATTCCCTGGTTTCTCTAGCACCCACTAGAAAGAAGCACCAACTCCCTAGTTTCTCTAGCACCCACTAGAAGGAAGCAACGACTCCCTAAGTGTTCCAGCACCAACTGGATGGAAGCACCAACTTCCGGTCACACAAACACCAACCTGTACAACAGAGAACAACAGTTCTCCCTTACACCACCCTGCCACCCTAGTTTCTCTGGATGCAACTAGATGGAAGCTACAACCCCCTGTGTTCAAGCACCCACTTGAACCTTTGAGGACAACAGTCCTCTCTAGCACCTCCCTACAGCCCTTATTACAAATAAATGATTGAATAACCAACAACTCTGATAAATCAATTCTTACCACTTCTTCACTGTTTTGCAATTCTTCTCTACTACACTATTCTTCTGCTCTGTTCATATTTGGCTTGACCTGTTGTCTCTGTCTATCTGTTCTTTCTATGTCCTTCTCATGTTTTTTTTTTTTGATATGTGCACATTCTGCTCTCTTCACTTTTTCTCTTCTGTTCAGCTTTTGTTCCTTATCTCTGAGCATTCTTCACACTGCACATACTGTAGTTTTATCTTTCTACAGTTCAACTCATTTTTCAGTCAGAACAACCACAATTACCTCGTCACTACCCGTTTCTTTTATTCACACCATCCCATCAGTTACCCCTCAAACCCTAGGACAACACTTTGGCAAACTGAAACGCCAACCGTCCAAGAATTATGAATCAATTTTGCTAACTGAATTGTAACTGATCAATTAACTATGAGGTGAAATAGTAGCCCTCTGATCATATTCAAGTTCACCTGCACCGTTGGATTAAATGATGGGTCTCGTGCTTATTTCACCATTTCACAATTCGACATTTTGGCATTTCAACATTCCTTGTGATGAGATAACTTGACGCTCCAAGTCACGATCCCCGAAACTCTGAAAAAAAAGATCTTAGCTTGACTAGCTTCGATTATTTTGGCATTTCTCATTTTGACATTTCGCGATTTCACATTTTGGCATTTCGTGATTTCACATGTCGTGAGTTCAAGAGGTTAGGGAACTCCGTTCCTTTGACTTTCCAGTTAGCGAAATGACGATCTTTCGCCACGTGTCCTATGGCCCCAACGGTCCAGATCTTATCGTGATTTCGAAACTTCACGGGTCTTCGTCGTGTCTGATCAATGGTCCAGATCAATCCTCGATCCGACGGCTAGGATTATTTCGTGAATTCACTGATTCAAGATTTCAACATTTTGCATTTTGCGACTTCGAGACTCATGTGGTGAAGTGTTTCTACACTTCCAACTCCTGGTATCCGAAACTTCGATTTTTCGGTCTGCGAAACTCCAAAATGGATTGTGTCTGTTTCGGGATTTCGACATTTCGCATTTCGCGACTTCGAG
>JASDQU010739131.1:98696-119424 GCA_032191745.1 Picea mariana
CTGAAGGAAGTTCCAACTCCCCAATTCTCTGCCTACAACCAGAAGGAGGCTACAACCCCCTAGTTTCTCAGGCTAAAACCTGAGGGAAGCTCCAACTCCCCAATTCTCTATCTACAACCAGAAGGAGGCTACAACCCCCTATGTTCTCAGGCTACAACTAGAAGGTGGATACAACCACATACCCTTGCCCTATCCAACCTCCCTGACGTAGAAGTAGAATGATGGAACCATTGTCACACTATCACTATGAGATATAATGCTGTAAACATGTACCAATCAACCTGCACCAAACAACTTGTACCAATAAACTGAACCATGCATCAAACTGTACCTCAACCTATAATCAACCAGTACCATAAGCAAGTGCATCAACCATGCACCAACCTGTACCAAACAACCTGTAATCAACCTGTACCATAAACAAGTGAATCAACCACGCACCAACATGTACCAAACAACCTGTAATCAACCTGTACCATAAACAAGTGCATCAACCAGGCACCAACCTGTACCTCAACTTGTACCATGAACAAGTGCATCAACCATGCACCAAAAATATGCTATTCATGCATCAAATACACATAAACTATGACTCATCAAGATGTACCAACATCATCAGTTATACACCTCATGTATGTGCCAACTCATCAACTACTTGTCTCAACCATATACCCAACATGTACCTCAACCAAAATCCCTCATCAATTTAATCATACAAATCTGATTTGTAACTATGTAATAGAGTTGGTGTATATGATCACATACCTACAAACCTTCCTTTACTTTAACAACAAGAGACTAGTATTTTCATCAAACTTTACTTTAGTATCACATGACTAGTTTTGGATTAGTCAACAACCCTAACTTGAAATAAACATAACTATGTACCTGTAATGGATAAAGATATCAAAATAGTACACAATTTTCTTCAATGTGTTTTATGCAATTCCTCCAGGTTTCACCAGTTGGAACCTCTCATAAAAGGAGTTATATAAAAAATGGCATACTTTGTTGTATTTTGGATTATTCTAGAGAGCAAAATTGTTTAGCGTGCCCCACACAGAATATTTGTTTTATGGATTTGAAAATTGTACACAAAATACTATACACTATACTCTAACCAACACATTTTGTCTTACTAATTTGGATCTTTTATGAATAATTTATGATGTTTTTACCCGAAAAACTTGTTTTAGACTATTTTCAGGACTAGCCACAAACCCTATTTTCCATGGAGTGTAACTCGAAAAATACAAAGACCCACAAGGTGAAATTTGTACCACATATACTTGGATATGATTCCTCAACATCCTCCCAATTTCACAGTCTGAATCATTCTATAAAAAATGTTATTGCTAAAATGGTAAGATGACCCATAAATAACATACCTTAGAAAACATCATCAAAAGAATTTATCCTCCCTTGAATTTTGACCTTCTTTACTTCACCTTCCCTCTGAAATTCGGTTTAGATATAATTTGGTTACCTCGGTCACTTGTATATATTCAATATGATCAAGTGTGACTAAAATGAGAGATCCTTGCCTTTTATTTATACTTTCATGTAGCTTCCTCAAGGAGTTACCTTTTAACCATCTTAACCCACTTTCCTTATTTTAGGGTTAACCCACTTTTAACCACTTGTCAACTTAGAAATTTCTCCATTAACTTTATTATTTAAATAATTTATTTTGTAGTCACTTTGACTTATAGTACACTTATCACTTCACTTTATTATTTACCTTCTAAAATCTCTTAAACCACTTTGACTACTTTGACCTTTTGGGGCTTCTAGATGACTCATGGGGGTTCTCCAACTTCACATGGCCATAACTCTCTAACCGTGCGGAGTTATGTGACATTACACATACCACTATAAATGGAATGACATGTACTATCCATATAGAATATTCTTACCTGCAAATATATCAAAACTCATACCATTATCCATTAAACAAACTTGGGTTCCATTACCCAAACTTGGGTTCTCCAACTTCTCATGGCCATAACTCTCAAACCGTGAGGAGTTATGTGAAGTTCCACATACCACTAGAAATGGAATGACATGTAATATCCATATATAATAGTATTACCTTAAAATATATTAAAATTAATACCATTATACATGAAAAAACTTTGGGTCCATTACCCAAACCTTTGTTCTATTAGAATTCGCTACTGGAATTTCTCCAAGGGTTGACATCAATATACAATATCACTCTCCAATCATTGAAATCAATGATAAAAAACAATCCATACCAACTGTCCATCAACCTAAGCCAACTATCTGACAAAATTTAGTTAATAATCATAAGAAATAATTGAATTAGATTTCAATATTATGGCTCTGTAGTTTTAGCCTACGGTTTCGGGACTGAGGTCATGTGATACCTAAGAATTATTCCTTGTTACCCTGGTCTCTAATCTGATTTTCATAGTGAGATGGGCCCTATTCTTCCTACCACCCCTTTTCACACTAGCATGATCCCTTTTCATGTCGATCCATATGCTTGCATTCATGGATTTTGGCCTTTTTTATTTTGGTTACGATATGAACCCCATGGATGACATTTTTTTTTAGATCTGGAATTTATATCCTTTCAGAGGAGGGACATGCCTGATACCAAGGGGACCCAAAACCCTTGATCGAGCCATGCGGTCAGGTAATGGAAAAGTCATATTCCATTGAATGAAATTGCAATCACTTGGTGGGGGATGGAAAGCTTGTGCCAGCTCCTCCCCTACATTACCCTCGAGGAAGTTTCAATTCCTCTAGCTCATACATAATTGATGAAGTCGAGGAGAAGTTGGTGGAGGCATGTGTTCAATTTCATGCCTCTCCCTCTTCCCAAATTCATGACATTCCCATACTGGCTCCATTTCAATGTTCATCTAGCCAGGCCTTGGTTGTAGAATCCTCTAGAAAAAACATAACAATGAGGTCTATAGAGAACTAAAGCTCAAAAAAGTGTATCAAATATAGGATAGGAAGGGTCTCTATGGTAGTTGGAAAAGATGTTCATATCAAGGATTTTCCATCGTTATGGGTAAAATTCTTGTAGGTAGGTTCTATTGAAAGACAATTAGGACATCTTTGTTGAAAGAAAGGATGGAGTGCTTATGGAAAACACAATTGGGTTACTCACCAACCTTCCATGTTCTATTTTGTGGATGGTTGTGCCTCAAATTCCACTATGAAGACAATGTAGATTTTATTTTGTCAATACAGTTAAGTTGGGGCCCCTGTTGGATTTTTCTCTAGAAATGGGCCATCAAATTCCACCCAGTTCAAGCTCTGATGAAAACACAATGGGTATCAACAATTTTACCTAGCCTCCTACTAGTATTTTGGACAAAATCGGTTATGATAGTCATAGGAAATAAACTAGGGAAGTTCTATGGTCTAGAACAATATTGGGATTCTAAGTAGGACCTTCATTGGGCCTATATTCAAGTTGAAGTCGACCTCTGGGATGGTCTCATAGGATATCTCAAATTGGTGTGGTGGGACTATATCTAAAGAAGAAGGGTCGATTATTTGTGTTTACCCTTTCATTGTTTCTTATTCCACGAACCCGAATATCTCTAGAATGGTTGTAGCAAGGGAATTCTAGTGGGACCTAGGAATAAAAATGTTTGGGTCCAAAAATCTAAGGTCACAACAGGGAATGATGTTGTATATTAGTGTCCAACTCAAGAAGTGATGAAATAGGACTTCCTCTCATTTTCAGAATCCCCCTTATCTATAGGTTATCCTCTCAGTAAGATCTATATTAACGCTAAGGACCATTTAATTATTGTTATGTCTTCTTCACATTATTTTGAAAAATTGAGTGCTTCTCCTCCCTCTCCCCCATGCATATCTCTAGTCGTTCCCCCTTCGGACTGTAGCCCCCATGTTGGACAATCGGTTTGGCTATTTGGTTGTCATTGATGTCAACCCTTGGAGAGTGATATTGTAGATTGATTCCAAACCTTATATATTGATGTCAATCCTTGAGTATGTCTGATAGAACATTTTGGTAACCCCATAGGTATGGTTA
This sequence comes from Picea mariana, assembly GCA_032191745.1. Classification (NCBI taxonomy): domain Eukaryota; kingdom Viridiplantae; phylum Streptophyta; class Pinopsida; order Pinales; family Pinaceae; genus Picea; species Picea mariana. Next base: position 102,739 of record JASDQU010739131.1, read on the forward strand.
AGGAACAAGAGTTTGTTTGAGGAATTAGGACATGAAGATTAGTGAATATGTAGGTAAGACTATCATGGATGGATAGTACATGTTATTCTATTTACGATGATATGTGTTACGTCACATAACTCCTCACGGTTAGGGAGTTATGGATTTTTGTAGTTGGAAAACCCTTTTAAGTTATCTAGAAGCCCCTAGAAGGTCAAAGAAGTCAATTATTCTAGAAACTCCTATAAGAAGTTTACTAGTCAAATTGGTTGTAAATAGGAGTTAATCATGGGTAAATTTGTTGCAATAAGAAATTAATTAAATAATAAATTGGTTACAACAAGAAGTTAGTTGAGGGTAAATAAGTTATGATTTGACTAATTAAAGAAAGTGGGTTATCCCTAGAAGATGGAGAAAGGATTAAAACAATTACAAGGAAACTTCTAGAGGAAGGCACTTAGAAAGTATAAGTAGGACAGAAATGGAATCCTATTATCACCTATTGAACTTAGTTGGGAAAAATCCTATAGGTGTCTAGCGAGGCACTCGCTTGATACATAGTGTGCAACAAGCGAGGAACTGAAAAAGTTGGGAAAAAGGGCTGAAACAGGCTACAAAAGCTCATTTATGTATGGACATATAAGATGTAATTTTCCAGGTCAGTCACAAAGCTACATGTATGAGTATATGCTTGTGTTTAAGGGTGTATTATGATGGTACATGGTTTCATTTTGAAGTATAATCTTGACGCATACCATAAGCCCATGGGACAAACCCTAGTGTGTGGATTGAGTCATTTATGTTAGGGTATATTGTTCGTTATGTTGAGTACTTTATCAGTGATGTTATGGAACTTTTGTTATGAGGAAAATCATGGTAATGTGATACTAGCTATAGGCATATCCATGATCTATTGATGTACATACTTGATACATGTTTAGAGGAACTATTGGCTGCATATAACTTGTTGTAATGAATGTTTTGAGGCATATTTGATTACAGGTGCATGTCTGAGTTTTATTTGTATATCTTACAGTACATTGTGAGAGGATTTTGATTAGTGGTATTGGTATATAATTGGTACACACTTGAGGCTACATAAAGTTGAGGTTGTGGCACATGGTTTGATGTGAGGGCTTATGGTATTTGGATCATGGATAGTATGATGTATTATTAGAGGAATTTTGTTGGATAACTCAGTATATGTCTTTGGTATATGGCTGAGACTTGTAGTTGATGAGTTGACACATACATGAGATGTATGGTATGGTGATGTTACTACATCTTGATGAGTCATAGTTTTATCTATAGTTTATGCATGATTGGTACGTACTTAGTAAATGGTTGGAGACACTTTATAGTAGTATTGTTGGCACATGGTTTATAGATGATGTGGAATTTATGACTTGGTATACTTTTAGAAGAACATATTGATTGTGGTACATATTGTTGATGTTTGTGAGTAGTATTGGTTGATGCACATATTGATTGTATTGTGCATACGGTTGAGAGTTTTCTTAGTGATTGATATTGGTGAGTAGATCAGATTTGGTTTATGAGATTGATGAGATAGTTGTTTTGACATGTTTTTTGGATAGGTTGTTGTGACATGCTATTTGTACAGTTTTGGTGCATGGTTGATGCACTTTTTGTTGGTACAGGATGAAGTAAAGGTTGATGCATGGTACATGTTGTTATAGGTTTTTGGTATAGATTGGCAGTGACAGGTTGACAATGGTAGTGGTTGATTCAGTGACAGTGACATGTTTTCTACATTTGGAATTTATATTTCAGGGTGGTTGGATGGGGCAAGGAAAAGGGGTTGTAATGTCCTTCTGGTTTGTGTCGAAGAATCAGGAAGTTGGAGATTCCTTAAGGTTGGATCCTGAGAACTAGGTGGTTGTAGCCACCTTCTGGTTGTAGCCAAAGAACCCAGGGGGTTGCAGGCTCCTTCTAGTTGGAGCCAAATAATTAGGGAGTTGGAGCTTGCTTAAGTTTGCAGCTTGGGAAACTAGGGAGTTGGAGCCTCCTTCCAATTGGAGCTGGAGAATCGGAAGTCAGTCCTTCGGAAACATAATGTAATTCTTTGGCATATAAGAAAAACATTATGTGGTTTCTCCCACATTCGGTTTCCATGTAAATAGTGGTGTAATTTGTATTGTGTGGATGTATTTATTATTGTTTAATATGCACTGATGGATGTTAATGCTTATGATACAATAATATATTGATGATTATTTGATGAACATGGTTTAATGAGTTAAAGGAATATAAATTGTGGTTAAAAGTGGTATAAATTACTCATTACTGATTCATGCCTCCTCTCAGTAATCCATCAATTGGAATCAGAGAAGGTCATTGAAGAAAACATTTTAAAATCTAGAAGAAAGATCATGGAGAGAGACAATTTGTATAGAAATGGAATACATCAGTTCAATGGTCAGAATGGTCTGAAGTATGAGATGTTGAGAAAAATAATGAAATTTGGTTTATAGGCATAGGGGTATGATTTTTGGCACTTAGTTGTTACATGATACAATGCTACAAAGAAACCAAAAAATGCATCCAAGAAGAAATTTAAAAGGAACAACAAAATAACATTGGATTTTATGTTTTAAGGATTACTTGATTCAGTAAAGGACGAAGTGGGACAGTGTGCATTAGCTAAAAAACTTTGGAATAAGCTACATAGTATCTATTTTTCTCCCATCACAGAGTCAAGTAATTCCAAATAAGATGCAAGTACAGAACAAGAATAAATATGTTCATCATGTCAAACAGACTCAAAATAAGAATAGAGTGAAGTGGATATTGAGGAAAAATTTAACTATTCTTTCACTCAATTAAGTTAAGAAAAGAAAAGAAATAAAACCAGTTCCTCAAGGAAGAATCGATTAAGATAAAAAAAACTCCTCAAATATCATAAGAAGTAAATCAGATTATTACATGTCTACAGGATTAGTTGAAAGAATCCAATTAAATTAAACAAAAGTTCCAGAGTCAGAAGCACTGTTTGGAATCCAAAATAGTAGCATAGAAGGAAGAAACAAAAAAGAGAGAAAATATATTGATAGATCATCTCAAGGAAATAACTGAGGATTAAATCAGCTTGAAGTAGAATTTAGTAAACAAGAAAGAAAACTTGAAGAAGACATAATCACATTGAATATCCAACTTGAAGAAGCAAAGAAAATTGAAGAAGTCATGAAGTCTCGGATAATAAACAAAGAAGAAGGGGTTGAGAATCTTGAAGAAGAAGTTTTCACGCTAAGAGTCAAAGTCATCAATCTTAGTAACAACATGGAAGAGACTGAAACATCCACCTCAATAATAGAGAATGAAGAAAATAATTCAAGGTTGCAAGAAAATAAGAATGGAGAAAAGAGCAAGAGTTATGCAGAAGTACTCAAAAGAAGGAATCATGGTCCACCAAATTCTAAGAAAATTGATAAAGGTACATGTTCAAGAAGATCCTCCACATTCAAGCCACAATGAAGCATCAATCATGATTAGCCGAGGAAGGAATTAAAAAGGACTACACCATTCACTCCTAGGTATGCAAATGTATTTTATGGTCATTGTTTTTATTGTACTAACTTTGGACATAAGGTTGTAGATTGCAAGGATTATGGAAGAAATGTTCAAGAAATAAATGCTTATGTGGCCCCACGTAACATTGAATGTTAAAAATATCATAACTATGGACACATAGCTTGTGATTGTATAAGAATGAGAAATACTTCCATGAAATAAAACATTGATATTATATATAAGAAAGTATGGAAAACAAAACAGGAAGAACAGGTGAATAAAGACCATGTCCCAAAGATCGCAAGATTGGCAATAATACGAGACGAAGAGAAATCTACAAAGAAAAAATAAGATGTTAGATATATAAAGGATTGGAGAAGAAATGAAATAAAAGAAGGATAGGTGAATAAATAATAGGTTCAAGAGATTGTACTTTTAGGGATTATAGAGTGATATCAATCCATAGGTAGAAAGGGAGAGGTCAAAGTTCATAGGGATGATGAGTCTACAAATGAAGAGGAAGATGACTCTACATCAGAGCAGGTATTTTTCTGAGCCACTGGGCTTGGAGACTCCCAGGTAATATGAATATTGAAAAGGGGGAGTATATGTAGTAGCTAAGACAGATCAACGAACCATATTTTTCAGCATCTTACAGAGATCGCGTAGACACACTTAGAGCAGTCAGTTAGTAGAAGTATAGTATGACAGATTGATCAATTAGAAACTTACATAATAAGAAGTATATGATTGTATTCAGACATAGATATCTTCAGCACATCGTGTTTCATATATGAAAATTTTGGTTTGCAGATTGAGAAGACCAATGGACACATTTGACATTTGATGATTAGTTGCAGCAGTGAATACTTCATAATACTACAATGACATATGGGTTATCAATTTGGACAATTGATTAGTAGAATATTGTAGAGAGATGGATTCATAGATTAGTTCATAGAATGGTTCAGAGATTGATTCATGGATTGGTTCAAAAAATGTTATATGATTATTTGAATTCTTAAACTTTGAATTATTAATATTGAATGATTTATATATATGTTAGCTGATTTACATGAGGAAGCACCAATGGACAATAAATCCAAAAGGAAGATGGTATAGGAAGACCTACATTGATCTACACAACAATGTGAAGATAACTCATCAGAGAGAGAGATCCAAGAAGAAATAATAGTAGCATATAGATAGGGAGACACACCTACAAGGGGAGATATTCTTTTAACTAGGAGTTGTTAGAGAAGATACAGTGTCACATTGACAGTGAGAGTTAATCCTTTGTCAAAGGGAGAGAGAGAGTATTTAGAGGCAAAAGGATAGGGAGAGCATCCCCAAGGAGATTTTAGTAAGAGGGAGTGGCCCCAAAGGGAGATACCCTTTTCCCTTGATTTCAAAGGGGGAGAGATAGAAACATTTATGAGGAATGATGAACACAGAGACCATGAGCATGATTATTGTCATGATTAAGTGTTTCCATCAATGTTGGTATTTCCATCAATTCCAAACGGGGATATTGTTGGATAATTGGTTTGGATAATTGATTTTTATTGATCTCAACTCTTGAAGACTGATATTGTAGATTGATTTCAACCCTTATATATTGATTTCAACCCTTGAGTATGTCTGGTAGAACATTTTGGTAACCCTAGAGGTGTGGTTAAGGAACCTGAGTTTATTTGAGGAGTTAATACATGAATATCAATGCGTATGTAGGTAATACTATCATGGATGGATAGTACATGTCATGATGTTTCCGGTGATATGTGGTACACCACATAAATCTTCACGGTTAGGGAGTTATGGATTTGTGAAGTTGGACAACCTTTTTTAGTTATCTAGAATCCTCTAGAAGGTCAAATAAGTCAATTATTCTAGAATATCCTAGAAGAAGTTTACTATTCAAATTGGTTATAACTAGGAGTTAATCATGGGTAAAATTGTTGAAATAAGAAATTAATTAAATAATAAAGTGGTTGCAACATGAAGTTAGTTTAGGGTAAATAAGTTATGATTTGACTAATTAAAGAAATTGGGTTATCCCTAGAAAATGGAGAAAGGGGTAAAAAAATTACAAGGAAACTTCTGGAAGAAGGCACTTGGAGAGTATAAGTAGCAGAGAAAGGGACTCCTATTATAAAATATTGAAATTAGTTGAATATCTATTTTTTGAAAGGTTATTTGCATGTATAATTGACAAATCTGAGGTTTTGTGAAGCTCATGAAGCGAATAAAGTTTGACGACAAAGTTTCAGAGCTGTAGAGAGCAATGGTCTTTGAAAAACCCTAATTAATGAGATCCTCGTGGGTCAAACTATAGGTGTCTAGTGAGGAACTCACTTGATAGGTAGTGTGAAACAAGAAAGGAACTGAAAAATTTGGGAAAAAGGGATGCAACAGGCTACAAAAGCTCAATAAAGTATGGGCATCTGAGATCTAATGTTCTAGGTCAGTCACAAAGCTACATGTACGAGTATATGCTTATGTTAAAGGGTGTATGATGATGGTAGATGGTTTAGTTTTCAAGTATAATCTTAAGGCATATCATAAGTGCATGGTACAAACCCTAGTGTGTGGATTGATTCATTTATGTTAGGGTATATTGTTGGTTATGTTGAGTACTTTCTTAGTGATGTTATGGTACTTTGGTTACGGGGAAAATCATGGTAATGTGATACTAGCTAGAGGCATATCCTTGATCTATTGATGCACATCCTTGGTACATGTTTAGAGGCATTATTGGTTGCATAGAACTTTTTGTAATGAATGTTTGGAGGAAGATATGATTATTGGTGCATGCATGAGTTTTATTGGTATATATTATGGTACATTATGATAAGATTTTGATTAGGGGTCTTGGTATATAATTGGTACACACTTGAGGATACATAAAAATGAGTTTGTGTCACATGGTTTGATGTGATGGTTTATGGTATTTGGATCATCGATAGTATGATGTATTGCTAGGGGAATATTTTTGGATACATTGATATATTTCCTTGGGATATGGTTGAGACTTGTAGTTGATGAGTTGGCACATACACGATATGTATGGTATGGTGATGTTGGTACATATTTATGTGGCATAGTTTGATATATATTTGATGTATGATTGGCACATACTTAGTAGATGGTTGGAGGCACTTGCTAGTAGTATTATTGGCACATGGTTTATGGATGATGTGGCATATATGACTCGATATACTTTTAGAAGAACATATTGATTATGGTACATCTTGGTGATGTTTTTGACTAGTCTTGTTTGATGCACATCTTGATGGTATTTTGAATATGGATGAGATTTGTATTAGTGATTGATCTTGGTGAGTAGATCTGATTTGGTTGATGATATTGATGAGACATGTTGTTGCGATAGGTTGTTTGTATAGGTTGTTGTGATAGGTTATTTGTATATTTGTAGTGCATTGTTGATGCACTTGTTTTTGGTACAGGTTAAGGTACAAGTTGATGCATGGTATAGGTTTTTATAGGTTGACACTGACATGTTGACAGTGGAAGTGGTTGATTCAGTGATAGTGACAGGTTGTCAACAATTGAAATTTATATTTCAGGGTGGTTGGATGGGGCAAGGAAAGGGGGTTGTAGCCTCCTTTCGATTGGTGCTGAAGAATAAAGGAGTTGGATATTCCTTTAGGTTGGATCCTGAGAAATAGGTGGTTATAACCACCTTTCGTTTGTAGCCGAAGAACCCAAGGGGTTGTAGCCTCCTTCTGGTTGTAGCCATAGAATTAGGGAGTTGGATCTTCCTTCAAGTTGGAGCTTGAGAAACTATGGGGTTGGAGCATCCTTCCAGTTGGATCTTGACAATTGGAGGTTGGTGCTTCCTTGAATATAATTGTTTTACATATAATAAAACCATTATGTTGTTTTCTCCCACATTTTATTTCCACATAAATAGTGGTGTAATGTGTATTGTGTGGATGTGTTTATTATTTTTTATTATGAATTGATCAATGTTAATTCTTATGATTCAATAATATATTGATGATGAAATGATGGACATGGTTGAATAAGTTAAAGGAATATAAACTATGTTTAAAATTGGTATAAATTGCTCATTATTGATTCACCCCCCCTCTCATTAATCCAACACCCCTATACGTTCCTCTCAACCTTGTTGGCATATTCCCCAAGTGCTCCCTATTCCTTCGATTATATCAGAAACAATGGAAGGGTTGGCGATTGGTTCTCCCCCTCATATCAGAGGTGGAGTCCTCTATGTTAATAAAATTTACTCCTTACAGCTCCGTGTGAGATTAATGTATGGATCGGTGATGCGAGGAGGTCTCACCCTTGACCCTTCCCAATTCAATCATGTAGTTAGGGAATCCCACCTATTGAAGTCTCAATAAAACATTTTGCTAGATATAAATAAAGGAAAGAAAACCATGATAGTGAGGTCCCTTGGTGCATGGAAATCCATGAAAAGGGTGTGTCATCATAGTTATTTCATTCAATGCGATATGGTTCAGGGTGCCAGTAAAAATATATCCCTCAAAAGGAAAATTTAGAGCCAGAACCCAGAAATTATCTTAATATATGAAACAATGGAGGAGATAGCCTAAGTTGGATCTATGTTTGAATCCTGGATGAAAAACTGGTATTTTTTTTGTTTGGATGTCAACAACTAGTTATATAGTTTTCTTATTGAATGGTTCCCAACTTTTAATTCCCTATATGAGTCATAAGTTAAATCTACCATCTTTTTCCAGTAGAAAGTAACAAATTTAGGTTTTAAGTTGACAATGTTCAACCTATAGGAGCCATACTAATATATTGTCCCTTTATGGGAAATCCTCTCAAACTCCAAAGCATTGGATGACCCGTGCACACTCATCAGAGGATATCTTAATCTCACTTTGTCCTCGTGAGTAGTTTGAGGGGTCAATAAAAGGAAGGACCCTCAAAGTTGATACTTCATTTCCTTTTTTGAAAAACATAAGATGTTGGAGATTGAACCAATTAATTTGGTTCCAACATGGTAGAACTTTCGTGTCGATGATGTAGCTATTTACAAGAGGAAAGGCCATTTCCTAGTGATGGAATATTTTCTCTATCCTCCTAAGTTCATGGATCTCTATGGGAGGTCTCTCTGATCATCTCCTAGTTCTCTTTCAATTATCCTTCAATGGAGAGAATCCTCCCTCTTCTTTTTAAATCAACCATAACTAGATTTTAAAGGATGATTATCGAAAACTAGTAGAAGGTTCATGGGTGCATTTGTCTACAAGATCCCCTTTATCTTACATGAGATAGATGGAGAATAAAAACGCTTGAAAAAAGAAGTCTCAAATAATTGGTTTAAATCATTTAAGTAGAAGACTCAATCCTTGTGGAAAGAGGCATAGGAATCAATTGAGAGACAATACTAAAAAACAACCTTAGTCTCCCTCTCAACCCCTGATATCATACTTCATCATTCCTCTAAAGAACATAGAAATTCAATTCTAGAAAAAGAATAGGTGACATGGTTCATTAGGAGTCACGATATTTGGATCAAGGAGGGGGAAAACAATAATTTTTTTTTCCATCAATTTGATAATCGTCAGAATAATTTAAACACAATTTGGAAGATCAAATTATCGGAGGGTGAACTAATCCAATCATTCAATGAAATGGATGAGGAAGGTTTTTGACACTTCAAATATTTGTTTCCAGAAAAAATAGGGTATGTGATATAAGAAACCTTGTAAGTAAATTAAAAAATTCCTTGTTGCGAGGAAAATATCTCTATGGCTAGGGGAAAACCACAACAGATGGAACAACACTAAAAAATCAACTCTAATCTCAAGTATGCTATACAAATGAAATGATGACAAGATAATGCTAGAATATTTCCTCATCCGGATGTCCATAGAAGACCATCGTTGAGCACCCGAGCCAAATCTTTATACCTGCAACTTGTCCTCAACAACCAAGATACGCAAGCATGTGGTAATGATATATAATGTTAGCATATAAATTAGCATAATCCATTAATATACATAACAAATACGCCCATCGAAAGAAATCTCAATATTTACAAGATATCAATTGGACAAGAAAAGAGTATTTCTATTAATGTAATAAACAAAAGTATTGTTGATGGGCTAGAATGATTCGTTCAATCAGACGAGGGAAAAATCCCAATGGAGGGTCCCAATCAGACCTACTCTCATTTGGTGTAGTGTTTCTCGTGAGCTTATGGGCCTTGCTGCTTCTCAGAATTAAAATAATAAAAAGGGAAAGACAATGGAATTCCCCCCAAAGGGTTCTAAATAATTCTAAGGTTAAATTAACCAGAAAAAAAAACTAATCTAACTCTATATAATTCTAATCTATCTCGGGAGGAAAAACTAGAAGATGAGCACAACTTAAGATGATATCTTGGGCTGTAAAAATAGTTCATGACAACCAAGACATGTTAATACAATAATACTACATAAATAATCCAAAATAGTTGAAGAGCATATTTATAACATCCTCCCTACACTCATAAAAAAATCCCAACAACAAAGTATTCTAGATACTAAACACACAAATAGTTCATATGATCAATACCCAATAAACGTAAACCACAAATACAAGTATAAAATAGTCCCACATTCATTTTCTAATAGTCATGACTTCAAAATTCGACCTACTCTTTATTACTCAGAGATAATAGTATGATCCTTTGTTACAAAGGGAAAAATCCATCTCTCTATGCCATGAGCTCTTTTTTATAAGGCAAGAGAGAGACTCTTCAATTCTCATCACTGTTCATTTCATTTTCCTTCCATTTGTTTTCTCTCATTTCGAAAATGAACACATGTAAGAATTACACATAGAAACTGAATATACTCACGAGTCATTACTTTCTTCCTTGGACAGTTTACAAATGATATCTATTTAAAAACACTCATTGCCTCTGTCCATTCATGTTATCTTTTGTTTTTTAGAAGTTTCTAGGAGTTTTTTTATTTCGACCTACAGAATGTGATCATTGTGGCTTATTCTCCTCAGTGATATCTTTTCGTTGAGCCATTTTTGGCTTGATTTCATTGGTTTCAGCTCAAGATATGATGATTTGAAGTCATAAGACCTAGTTTTTTATTCGAATTCAGATTCTGCCTGTGTTTTGCATTTTCAGGCCATTTCTGCTTCCAAACTTCTATTTATTCCTACCCCAACATTTTATATGATCTTCTAGCTTTCCATTGATCCCTCCTGTGCATGATTTCATAGTTTGTAGCTCTAGATATGGCTTCTTGAAGTTGGTATGGCCAATTTCCCCCCCCAAATCCATGGGTGTCTTCTTTTTTTTGCATTTTATGTCATTTTCTATCAACCTTATGGCATGGATACATACAACAATGTGTTCCTCTATCTGACACCTTTCCAAAATGGTATCTCGGTCCTTATTCCGACACCTGTAGAAAAATATATGGTTGCTTAAAATTTCTCACTCAATAACCCTTGACCAAGCCTATGGTTAATCTAGACCATTAATTCTCGAACTTGCACAAGAGAAAACCCACAGGATCAATGGTTCTGGTCAACTGTCCATTAGACCTCGAAAAGAGTAGAGTGTGTGTTCATAACTTCACATCAGATTCTTTCTAACTCTTATCCCATTCCCATCCTAATTCATCAACTTCGAGAGTGAGATCTAATCATTTAATAGATCTAGAACCAATCCCCACAGTCCATCGGAAGAGCCATTTCATGGCCTTTTCCAATGCACCAGTGAAAAGGTATCGAAGAAAATAATTGAACAATATTCCTTCTATGATTCCTGTGCTGGATGTTTAAAGCCCAAAAAAAAGTGATGACGTGTATTCAGAGATGATTATTCTACATCCAAATTTTTTGTGAACTTTCATGGTATCGACAAGGGGTATACAAGAATATTCCCCCATAGATTCATTTTGCATATGAAATATTTGTATCATCCTTTCAGTGACGATCAACAATAACGATTAAATTCATCCGAAGTCTGAAAGAGATCATTCAGAGAATTAACTCTAACCATCCAAGTTGTAACCCAAATATTGTTGTACACAAAATATCCAACTGTTCACTCAAGGAAAAGATCAACGAATTGAGAGAGTTTTGATTTGGAAATATTCTCGAGGTTTAACCTTATGAAAATTTGCAAAGTATTAAGCTCATGGTCCTGATGTTGCTTGTTTGTAAGGAAAAGTGTCTTAGCGCTCAAAATAGCATGCACAATTCACCAAATAATTCAGCTATGAACAACATTGCTATGTGAAATAATAAGACAAGGATTCGATATGAGGAAGCAAAGGAAAATTCACTAACTAAGAAACATAAATAAATCTTTGGACTATGGGTACTGTAGTCATAATTACATCAACTTTGAGAACGAATGAAGGTCATCAATTGAATAGCACATGGAATGCAATCCCAACCATTCATTGTGGGAGGGTCATCAGATTGAGTTGTGATATTAGGAGTAGATGTACTCTGATGGAGAAGGAATTTGACAATGAAGAGTTTGAATGTTAGGGATGATGAAGCTTCAACGTCATTGTCAAAGTATGTGATCGGAAGGTTGGGAGAATAGGTAATGGGTGCCACATCATCACCATGTCAATACTACATGGGATGGCACAAGTGAGAGGGAACCATGTGGAAATGGGGTGGAAAAGGTGAATGAATACTTAGGAAAATTTGATACACCATAAATTTCAATCGATAACTCACATTTAAGTATGGTTACAGTTGTTGGACATCTCTCGACGGGAAGAATACAACTATGATATTTGGTTAGAGGCAATAATAAGGGAAAACAAGGAGAAAACCCAATAGGCCTTGGGCCTAGGTTTCAGGAGAGAGGGAAAATCAAAACAAGAATATGGTAGAGATAAATACAAAGAGTCTTGGGGATGGGTAGAATGTAGTATAAAGTCATGAAGCATATGGATTTGAAGTAGAAGAGTAGAATCCATATGTAAGAGAATAAGTATGAATTCATGAAGCATAACATGTCAGCAAGAGGATGAAGAATTTGAATTAGTCAATCAACAAATAATTAGCCACAACCTCGTCTAGGACATGCAATAGAACATCATACCTTGAAGCCACATAGTATCACCAAACACTTTAGAATCAAAGAATAGTTGAAACAAATGTTAACAAAACATCATAGCTCAATAAACATCATGAAAACATTTGAAAACATTAGATCTAAAGTAATAATCAACACCCATAAAAAACAATCATCCAACAATATAAAACCTCCAAATCCCTCAAAGTAGGAAAATACATAACATTAGGATCAAGCGGTAGAGGATTAGGCAATATGATTGAAATTTTAGTAGGGGACCCCTTTCCTTTCTCTTTTATAATAAAAAAGAAAAAAACGGGGGTTGTTGTGGCCACAAAAAATGGTGACACACTAGAAGAACCAATTATCTATGTCAATAGAAGTCTAGGGCATATACTTTAGATTTGAATTTTAAATATGAGTTCATCAAACTGTAGACAATTTTCCAGTATTCATGGGTACCACATTGACACCAAAATTTTAAAAGATATAATCCAATATTTATAGTACTTGTGATCCAAAACACCCTTTTCAAAGAGCCAATAATGAGTTAAATTATTTTATTGGAGGCACACTTCAGATTGGTTTTGGTTCGATCACGGGTCTTCACTTTTATTAACAAGAAAACATATACATAAGTGTCTTCCTCATATCTCTTTTCCTGGCATTTCTTTGCTGCCAACGAGCATCCATAGCCCCAACGAAGTTACCTCGGTACCATACAAGCATATCCCCGCTACCAACATGCATCCATAGCCCCGACAGGTTTACTTTTACTTCCCACACTATTGATAGTTCTTTCAACTTCCTTATTTATCTTGGAAAATGCTCACCCTTTTATATTTTAGATATAGATATGCATATGCACATAGGGTGTGAAGGAAGTAGGGTGATACGAGAGTTACTTTGATTTTTTGAGTAGATGTCATGCACTTTAGTTTAACCCGTAGGTCTCCCCGAAAAAAATCATAGTATTGGCCATTTTATTAATGTGAAGTGGATGGAGCTAAAATAAAATAGTGGATAGACACATTCCTATACTTATGGATTATCATGGTATGCTCAGTAGGCACAAATGTTCAACCAAAAATATTAGACCATACCTACAAATGAGAACTTCATGAATATTCACTCAGACAAAGAAGCCCATGAATCTTATGACTTGTAAAAAATTCTTTAGTATGTGACCAAAATTGACCAACCCCTCACCAAAATTCAAAGACAAATCCTCAAGGTAGGCTAAGAGTCAGTTCAACTCAGGGGAAATACCAACAGTCAAATAAAAAGATGGAATTAGGATGTACAAGTATAAAGAAGGATTGAAATAAGAAATCAAATTCATGAAAATGAAAATTAAACTAAGGTATATAAAACTAAATTGTCATTCATCAAAAAAGAAAGAAAACTGGCTGAAAAATAAGAAGAAAGCCCAACAACAAACAATAAATATGTTGCAACAACAAATAGAGTGGTTTCAGTGAAAAATCAAAAAATAATTCAAGGGAAATAATCAATCAATAAATGGTAACCATTCGATATCAATCCTCATAGAAAAAAAATCCCAAAGTTTTCAATCTGAAATGAAAAACAAACTAGATTACAAGAATTGATGATTTCATATAAAATATTTGCGACACAATTCTCCAATCCAATTGTCACTTGCAACTTCTTTCATTCAGTGTGATACAAAAAAAATAAAATGGGGAACCTAGCAAAATGGGTTAGTGTATATGCTTAGTCAAAAAAAAAATTCAAAAGCCAATTTTCTGTGATATTTCATAACCCAAATGCTCTTAAGATTTCTTGACATAAGAAATTCCTTTGCAATTTTAAAAACGTTGAATTTTCCAATGACATAAATTACATTTCATATTTCTTACTCAAGAGACATTTTCTCTTTGCTATAAAAGATCACCAATAACCACATAGAGCTCAATAATTCAATCTAATAAAGCAAAGAGAAAAATCACAGTTATGGAGATCATTAAAATAGTCATTAAAATGACTCCAAACAATGACCAGATCAAAAAATTATATAAGAGTAAATGAAAGAGAATACATTTTTGATAAGCTATTGAGTTAGTGACAAAAAATGTTGCAAAGGAATCTGAGAATCCAAGTTTAGATAAACACTCCCCTAAGTTTATTTCAATCAAGAAGAAAAATTCATAGTTGCTAGTTGCACAAGCCATTTTCCCAACCTGCATACAAAAGAGAACATTCTGATCAACCCTAGACAACTCAAGAATAACTCTTCCTATAAATGACTGACTTATTGGAATGAAATTAAACTGAAAAGAAAAGTAAAGACTAAAAATTAAAACTAATTCTAAGAAAAGCATGCTAATATAATTTAAAATTAAACTAAATGGGATATCATAAAAAATTGTGTAAAGGATTGTGTAATCATCAAGTATTCATCTTCTATTCATGTAGTTAATTTTCACAACCTTCTTCCTGAGAGATAAACAGTAGGTGTTTTCCCACATTATTCCCTTCAACATGATACTAAGTTCCATTGATTGGTGTGATACGTGAATCCCTAGATACAATGTCTTGTTCCCGACATCAGAGTCAATCAAATTAGGAAAAATAGCACATAAGACTACAATCCCATCCATCTTTTGATGTTATCAATTTACCAACAAACATGAGTTATAAAAAAGAGATTGAAAACTTATTACCATGGCTAAAATGAAAACAAATGTTGAAAACTTGAAATTAGAATCTTAGAATTTTCCTTGACATATTCGATTTAAATACTTACAACTCCCAAGCATTTGAATGATTTCAACATTGAGATAAGAAGATAATATTCAAACATGGAAAAAGTTCATATTACCCGACAATGTAATCAGAATGAGTGGCTTGAAAGTGGCAAATCCAAAGGATAAAAATGCATTGTTGAAGAACACATCAGGTATGGAAATCCATTGAATTGGTAGTACTAAGATTGATTCTTTGATCAATCACTAGATTGGGGAATAAAAATATCGGTTCCCAATTTTTCTTTTGAAAAATACATCAACAAAATATTTAAATTACCATGTTGTCCAGAATGTCAAAAACGTGTTTTCAAGAAGCGTGAAAGAATATTTCTTTTTGTTGTATAAGAGATGAATATGTTAAGAACCAAATATCAATATAGCATAGAAAAAACTCAGAAAAAGTACTCAATGCCTTGAAAAAGAGATCATTTCAGATAATAAGCCTCTTCAAGGGGGCAAACTCCTTTTACCCCAGTTAAATGTTCAAGTACAAGATGATTCAAAATGAAAATGTCTCCTTGGTATATATAGGAGACTAGGAGGTATAATTACAACTAATGGGCTAATGCCGACATAAATAAAATAACATTACTAATATAATATGCCCCAATTAAGGTGTAATGAGCCAATATTAGGGCTTAACATGCCCTTCCCCTTGAGACAAGTGTTGTCCGCAATGCTTGAGTAACTTTGGATGCTTCTGTATAAAAGACTCATCTTCCCAAGTGGAATCTTCAGCCGGTAGTTTCCTCCATTTAATGAGATACTCTAAAATGGATCTATTCCTCAGCTTTCGAATTCTTGTGTCAGTAATGGCTTCAGGCTACAATATGATTTTTCCTTCCTCGTCAAGTTCTGGCAATATAGTTTGAACTAGGATCTTGTCGCCTATAACCTTCTTTAAGCATGAAACATGGAAAACTGGGTGTACTCATGAAGATGCAGGTAGCTCCAATTTGTATGGCATAGTACCAATATTTTGCAACACCTTATAAGGGCCATAGTACTTTGGTGATAATTTATTATCCTTCTTTGCTTGCTTGAGGGACATCTATTTGTATGGTTGTAGTCTTAAAAGCACTCAATCCCCTACTTTAAAACTTCTTTCACTACGATGTTGATCTGCTTGTTGTTTCATGCGATTCTATGCAATGGTCAGGTTGTCCTTTAAGATTTGGAGGACTTGTTTTTTATTATCGATGTGACCTTCCAATTGCTTGAACCTTAGATTTTTATTTTAGAGAAGAAGTGATGGAAGGAGGGTGGTATCCATAAAGTGCCATAAATGGTGTCATTTTTGTTGCAGTATGAAAGGAAGTGTTATACCACCATTCTACCAAG
>JASDQU010739132.1:0-20981 GCA_032191745.1 Picea mariana
TTGCCTTAGTCTATGCTTGTTTTGGTGCATACAGGCCATGCTGACCGTTGACAAGCGACCTAAAGACTGTAATGCCATTATACCTGGAGAGCTTGCTATCCATTCAGAAAAGATCAATATTAAGGGAAAGCCAATTAGGTATGGCCACACTCCCTAGCCTTCTATCCCTTACTTTGGGAAAAATGCATTTGATATTTCACTACTAAATGATAAAAATGTAGATCAAGAATGATACATCATGATGCCAAAATACAGTCACATACTAGGTTCATCCTCCCTACATAAGCAAGGAGAGCTAGTGTGTCCACTTTGGCTCTGATTAAGTGAAAGATTCACCAAGAATTTAAAGGTTTAATAATTAAGTGAAAGATTCGTCAAGATTTTACAAGATTTTATAATTCAGTGAAAGATTTGCCAAGTTTTTACAAGATTTTATAATTTAGTGAAAGATTCGCCAAGATTTTACAAGATTATATAATCAACTAAAAGATTCGCCAAAAAACTATATATACATATTATATTATTGATAAAATAGCCTTCAATTTTTCCTATGTATCATGGGGATTCGCCCAATTATTATACATATAAATTTAGGGGGGGTTCTTAAAATCACCCCTGGGAAAAACTGCTCTGTTTGTATTAATATGAAATGTCTATACAAGGTTACGAAGACTGGACTGTAACTGAGTCTCAACTCTCTCTTCTCTAACCTATTCTCTCTTCTCTCTCGACTCTACAGACTCTACCTCCAAAATAAGATGCCAAGATCTTTTACATGAGGGGGCTCTTTGATCTCTTCCCTCCATCTCACCAACTATCATTAATTACATTCGATTACAATGAATGGGCCATCTAATCAGAATAGGAGTTAGATCCCTTTCTACCTGTCATCCATTAAGGTGACACTAACTACATCCTTCTCAAATACACGACTTGGCTCTACCAGCCTTACAAACATTTAATACATTAAATTCCAATTTGAAATTTGAAAGTGAGAGGGTTGTGCCTCTCCTCTCCATTTAATGCGTGCTTTGATGTGTTGGCTGGCTGGCGCGTAGCGGTCTTGGAGTGATTCTCCTGCATCATACTCCTCTTCTATGAAAAATTCATGAGCTCCTGCTCATGAGCTTCCCAGCATCGCTGTTGAAATCCACTTGGATCCCAAATAGTTCTTTGGAGCTGTCCATTTTCTCCTCTGCTTCATTGTTGCTGCTACTGCATCTTCTTCTTTCCTGCTACTCTTGTAGGTTCTCCTCTATTCAGCTTCTCTTTGCTGGCAGCTGCCTATGCCGACTTCAACATTAGCTTCATGATTTCATCAATCACCTTGTCCAATTGCTCCAGTGGTTGGCTCTCCTTATGCAGTCCTCTCTGCTGCAATTCCTTCATCTTAGTGGGTAGATCAATTCGATCCCCCTTATAATTTTCTCCATTCCTTGTGGCCTTAATTTTCCACCTTGCTGCACAATTCAGTTCTGCAGTCTTATCACTGAGTTTCTACCTAGCTTCTTCTTGTGACAGCTTGACTGTCATCTCTCCTTGTGTTGGTTCAAGTCCAACTTTTTCCAGCTGCTCCTGGGGCTGGTATGCTCCTCCATCTGTCTCCAACTTGATCTATTGGATGTAGCTTTGCATTATCACCCTCTTCTCCAGGGATTCCAATTCTTCATATAGATCAACAAAATCCAAGCTGTCTGCTTCCTCCTCTGCTGCAAGCTCTAGTGCTGCAGTCATCTTTGTTTCAGCTTCCCGGCTGAAAATTTTGAGCAACTCGGTTGAATGCTCTTCTTCTTCTCCTTGGGAAAACATCAGTGTATGCTCCACTTCTTCCTCCATGATAGTCTCTGTTGGTTGTACTTCTCCTGCTATTGTTGTATCTACAACACAGGCTCCCACCTCAACTGGGCTAAGTGGCAGGAATATCTCAATTCCGCCAATGATCAAAATGCTCTTCTGATCCTCCTTCTGGATGATGCAAGTTTTTAACATGTCATCGTCTTCATTCACATGGTCTACAAAACCACATGAATCTTCACTTATCAGCACTCCTTGCTGACTTGAACTCACTCTTGAGTCCCTGAGACTTTTAGACAATCTCACTTCTTTTCCCCTTCCCACCTGGCAATTTGGGAATTTTCTGCTGCCCACTTGACAGTCTATGAGATCCAGTGATCCCATCTCATTGCCCACTTGGAAATATAGAAAACCACACTTTATTATATCAAACCCTTGAGGTAGGGAAACACCATACAATGGATCCTATTATGGAAGGGATCCTCCCCTATTCACTTGCCTCTTTGAGGGCGAATCCTCCTATATAGCTACTTCTCCAAATACAATATTTCTCTTCATATCCCATTACATTGCTTAAACCCCTGTATATAGTGCTACCATCACCTAAGAACATTCTAGAGGAGGAATTTTCTAGAAGTAGAACCTTTTAAGAAGTCCTCTTACATTTATTTTATCTAACTACCATAGTGGGCCTTATTTAATAATATAGTGGACCTAGTCCACCTTACATTTAATGGCCTCCACTATTATCACTATGGGCCCTCTAGGCCTCCCCACTACCTCTCTAACTACCTTACAAATATAGGCCGTATAGATTGAATCCAATATACAAAGAGAAGGTGAAGACATAAATTGACAAGATGTTGGAAGATGGTGTTATAGAACCTGTAGAAGAATTAGAATGGATCAGTCCTATGGTGGTGCAAGAAAAGAACCAAGGAGAGATCATGATTTGTGTAGATTTGAGAAAATTGAATGATGTTTTCTTAGATGATCCTTTTCCTACCCCATTTACAGACAAAGTGTTCGAGAATGTAGGGGGTCAATAACATGATTCATTTACAGATGGATTTTTAGGTTATCATCATGTTAGGATCGCACTAGAAAATAGACATAAGAAAAAAATTTCTACATAGTGGGGATCATTTCAGTACATAGTTATGCCATTTGGATTGAAGAATGCACCAACCATCTTTTCAATAGTAGTAGTAGAAACTTTTAAGGACTTTATTCATAAGTTTTTGGAGGTTTACTTGGATGATTAGATAATTTTCATTTTGTTAAAATATCATGTTGAAGTATTAAGGTTGATGTTGGATAGATGCAGACAGTGTCAGATATCATTGAACATTAAGAAATGCATTTTCAACACACCTTTTGGGATTTTGTTAGGACACGTGGTGCGTAAACAAGGTCTGTTGCTTGATCCTACTAAAATTGTTGTCATAGTTAACTTACCACCAAAAAATTCAGTGCGCCAGTTAAGGAGTACATTGGGCCATACATGATATTACAAGAAATTCATAAGAGGATATGCACAGATTATTGTGCCAATGGAAAATTTGTTGAAGAAGGATACTAAGTACTAGTGGAATGATGAATTCCAGAAGAGTTTGGATATTTTAAAGGAAAACATGGTTACTGCATCAATTCTAGTTTTCCCAGATTCATTAAAGGAATTTCATGTGCACGTGGATGCATCTGCAATTGCATTAGGAGCAGTATTAACCCATCGAGGAGAAGGTGATATATATCACCCTGTTTCTTTTGCAATAAGGAAGTTGTCTAATTCAGAGAAGAACTACAATAATATAGAAAGAGAAGATCTAGTTGTGATGTATGATTTGTAGAGATACAAACATTACTTGTTGGGACAACACTTTAATATGTTTATAGATCATCCATCTCTAAGATACTTAGTTAATAAGCCAGTGTTGGGGGGAAGGATATGAAGATGGAT
This sequence comes from Picea mariana, assembly GCA_032191745.1. Classification (NCBI taxonomy): domain Eukaryota; kingdom Viridiplantae; phylum Streptophyta; class Pinopsida; order Pinales; family Pinaceae; genus Picea; species Picea mariana. The sequence continues at coordinate 3,755 of JASDQU010739132.1, forward strand.
ATTATTATTTTAAGAATTTGACTTTGATGTTTTGGTAAAGTCTAGAATATTGAAAGTGGGACTAGATCACTTGTCTAGGATAAAAAATGGAGAAGAGCCCAATAAATTGGAAGATAACTTTCCCAATCCACAATAGTTTTCAGTAAAAATTGTAGATGAATATTTTGCTGACATTATTTAGTTTTTGAGTACAGGATTTTCACCAAGGGAATTTACTACTATGTAGAAGAAACATTTTGTAGTGAGAGTTGCATATTATCAGTTCATTGTAGGCCATTTATACAAACTAGGAACATACAACATCTTGAGAAGATGTTTGATGAAGCATGACATAATCCTTATTTTGGTAGAAGCACATGAAGGGATTGCAAGAGAACACTATGCAGGAAAAGATACCACACATAAGGTATTATGTGCAATATTATGGTGGCCAATAGTCCATAAGGATTCAAAGGAATACTGTTAGAAGTGTGATGCTTGTCAAACAGTTGGGAAGCTATCCAGGAGGGATGAGATTCCACCGAAACCATAGGTTACTTTACAAGTGTTCAATAAATGGGAAATAGATTTTGTAGTTTCAATTAATCCATGAGAAAGAATATCAAGATATAGATATATTATTAAAAAAATGAAATACTTGACCCAATAGGCTGTGGTAGCACCAATGAAGGATTACAATGCAGAGACTGCAACACCCTTTTTATTTGAGAATATAGTGATAAGGTTTGGATGAAAAAGAATAATAATGAGTGACAAGGGGACTCACTTCATCAACTGTACCATTGAGGAAATGCTTCAATAATTTAAGATACACTACCATAAGAGTACTCCTTATCAACCTCAAGAAAATGGAACAGTGGAAGCCTTCAACAGGATTTTGGAGAATTTCATGACAAAGATTGTAATGTGAACATAGATGATTGGGATTTGAAGGTATCAACATTACTTTGGGCTTATAGGAAAACCTGCAAGAAGCTAACAAGGAAGACACCCTTTAAGATTGTGTATGGATATGAAGAAGTAGTTCCCTTAGACTATCTTATACCGAGTCTGTGCATAGAAGCAATCACAAATATGACAGACAGAGGTGTAGCGCAAGAAATATTGGCCTAGTTGATAGATTTGGAGGAGGTTAGAATCATCGTAGGATTTCATCAAGAGGTATAGAAAGAAAAATATAAGGCATGGCATGACAAACATATCAAGAAAAATAATTTTAAAGTAGGAGTTTTGGTTCTCCTCTATGACAGTAAGTATTTACAGCACCCATGGAAACTTAGAATGCATTGGCTAGGGCCATATAAGATAAAATCTGTCACAGATGGAGGTTTTGTACAACTACAAGACTTAGCAGACAATTAAATTCAAGGAATGGTGAATGGTATTCGGCTGAAACTATATAGGAACATTCGACCCACTGACTACCATTAGTGGCAACGCAACAAGTAGACTTGTACATATTGTAAATAGTAGGAGTTAAAAGAAGAAAAAGGAAGACAAAAATAGAAAAATGAAGAAAAATAAAAAAATAATTAGTTAGAGGAATAAGTGATATAGATAGTTGGGAATGACAGTGCACAAAAAGAAAAAATTGTTGCGACATAATTCAAAAGACTATGTGCAAAAAACTAGATACCGCATGACAAAATGAAGAAATAATCGAAAAAATGAAAAACAAGTCAGAACATTAATGATAGGGTTTATAAAAAGGGAAAAGCATGGACACGTTCGACACTTATAATTTTTTGAGAAACAAAGAACTTGAGAGCTTGCAAAAGGGGTGATTGAGAAAGAACGAAATTCAGTCAATTGTGTGCAAGTCTAGTTATATGGCACCCTCGAAGGTTGGTGCTCCCAACCGATTTGTCAGAGTGACCCGACAGTTAGGAAGGAGGAAGGAAAGAATGGGAGATCCAAACACATTTCTAGAGGTAAAGGATGTTACAACATCAAAAAATGAATCCATCGGCCCTACTATGATAAAGCAATAAATATCAAACAAAAAACAGGTGCAAGTGGATCAGAGTGCAAAAAACCCTAACAAAAATGTAAAACCTAATCTTCAAAACCTTGCAGAAGTGAAGGAAAAGGACAAACAAAAGAAGAAAGTCATAGAAGAGGAAGTTCTGGTCGAAGATATCACAAGAAAACAAGAAATAGAGGGAGAATGATCCAGATTATTTTCGGCACGAAATGAGAGCGGAGATATAATAAAGAAATGTACAGAGATATTGCAGATATTCAATAATATAACAGAAATGTATCAGAGATGCAACCATAAACACAGAGATACAGTAATACACGATTTCTATTAATGAAATAAATGTACAGAGACTGTAAAAATACAGAGTGAAAGACTCGCTAGAATGGTGGCAGCTTATCTCTGAGAAGAGATGTGACGGCTACTCGCATTCGCAAGAAGATGGTTACAATGAGGCTCGAAAGGCCTTTTTACAATAGCTGGGAATGACAAAAGTCCTAGAATTCCAAAAACCTAACCCTAGGAGATGAAGCGCCAAAAGTCATGTGGGCCCCGTTTGGGTAAGTTGGTGCATCAACTTCCCGGGGTCGTAACTTTTGCATACGATCTCCGTTTCAGGCGTGTGATAGCTAGTTGGAAAGGTATCATCGAGGAGATTCATTTTGGGGAATAAATTATGCCTTTGGCTATCATTGAGAACCTCGATCTCGAAAAACCTTCATTTAGGCCTTCAAAATGGCCCCGGAAGTCAAAACCTGTTAAAAATAGTAAATTGCCAAAATGGCCAGAAAACAGTTTTGAGCCATTTGGAAAAGATGGGTGGCCCCTAATATCCACCTGGATCAGAGAAGAAGAAGAAGAAGTTGAGGATGAAGCTACAGAAGAAAACTTAGCTGCGGGTCAGAAGAAGAAAACACCAAGCATAGTAGAAACGACTTTACCTTATCTCCCATATGTTGTAGTTGTAGTAGAAGACATGCTAGGGAAGGTGTTGAAGATAAAATATGTGGATCACGATTTAACCAACACAGTGGAGTTTTCATACTTTACGCAAGAAGTTTACTTGGAGAACATGGCAGAGGATCATAGGTCTTTACAATTCGGTCATTATGAATTTTCTAGAGATACAACATTTCAGGTGCGGTAAAAATGTAGGCCTCTGTGCGAAGAAATTGCTGGCCAGGGTACATGGAGGTATCATGTTGATGGACAGGTCGATCCCCATAGATGTGGATATCATAGCCAAGATTGCAGGGTTTCCTACCAGCGGTGTTGTTGAAATTTTGTAACTTCAAAGAATATTCTTCCTGAGACAAAGTTGAATAATATTATTATATTATATTTAATTAGGCCCTATTGTGCCTTGATAGTTAATTGTAAATTAAGAGGGTAAAATGATAGGTCATCCTAGACCTAATTATAGGCTGGTCATACCACTATTTATAAGAGAGGCCAGTGCCTCATTTGGACACACTCACCACACTAGCTTTGTAACTATGAAGAAGTGCAAAAGTCCTGGAGGAACTGCTACTGCAACTGGGGGTGACGTCAAGGAGGGATCTTGGTATATGTCTTGGTATTTCTTGTTTAAGTGGTGTGATACTCTTTCTAGTGAAGGATTAGAGGAGGATATTTTGTTCGGTCTTTGGTCTATCTATATTGAGGAATTTTTTGTTGGGTTTTCTCCCCCATGAGGGTTTCCAAGGATAATCTATGTGTCTCTATTGTTTTTTTGATTTCCTCTCTTTCGGTGATCTTATTTATGCATCTAATGTGTAAATGATTATAATAATAAATAAGAACCATAAATTCTAGTTGTATAAGTAAAACTTCAACATGGTATTAGAGTAATCTTGAAACAAACCAACTCACAGATCCAATTTTTAGTATTACAGCTACTGGATAATTAGGGTTTCTGCATAAACCCTAAGTGTGACGTTTTCCTTGTTTAAGGAGGACGTTGGGGGAAGTAACCACATCTAGGAGCTCTCCTAGGAGGGTGCATCTATTACCTGGATCATAATTATGAAATTTGAAGTTTGAAAAGTTAGGGTTTCCTCATAAAACCCTAAGTTGCAGTTGAAGTACTAGTTGCATTTGCAGTTGCTTCAAATTTACACATATCAAGTTTGATAACTGATAAACATTATAGTTGTGATAGAAATCTTTGAAATTTTTTACTATTGAATACTTGGTAGCATGTGATCACAATTGAGAGAAATGATTATTTTAATAATTTACTATATGTAACTAACATCTTGTCTAGGAGAAACTTCTTATTTTGTTTCTAGGTTACCATGGGGGAATGATTGATCACAACACTATATAAGTGTTTCTCTCATTCCTTATTATTGTATTTCTTACCCTTGTTTTAGGCAAGTCACAAGTGATAGCTCTAAATGAGTTATTGTGGTGATTGTTCTTGCTATTGATTTATTATTTATAAAGAGAATTATTCTTGTTTGTTGTTTCTCCCTTGTTGTTCTTGTTCCGGGAAGGTCACGGGTGATAACCATGAGGAAGCTATAGTGATGGTTGTAGGAGGAAACATATTATATGAGACATGGAGTACACTATCCAAGTTCTATACATGACTGTATACATTCATGTACCAAATAAGATGAAGAAGAAGCTACTTTTGAGATACATAGTATCTCATATAGAGATTGATTGTAAGGAGTAGAAGGCTCCAAAGATGATCGAACATTAGAATAGAACTCATAGTAGACTTGGTCAATTAATAATGAATCCACCTTGATAGGAAGCATAATTCGTTTGAAGTTCGACTCAACTTTTCATATTAAGAATTGGTATTCAACACCAAGTATATCCTGCAGAGAATATGAAATTTTTGTAGACTTAGAATAAATCAAGACTCAGAGTAAGACTGATATCATAAAGGATTAGATGGGAAAAAGAGACATCTTCTAGGACTGGAAGACATATTCCATGAGTTTATAAGACTATATCGTAGCTTCAAAGACCTCTAGGAGAGATGAAATCTCCTGAGAAGATTCCCTTTTTTCAATGACAGAGAAGGAAGCCAGTCAGAAGGACTGGGATATGGATTTTTCCTTAAGACCAGAAGGGAAGTTAGTGGTGACTTACAATATTGATCTAACAGATCAAGCATGCTACAAATAATAGTATAAATATGTACAAAGCCTTATTTGTGTCTAGAGGATTATCCCAGCAAGAGGGAGAAGACTATGACAAGGCACTGGCTCCGGTAATCAGAAAAATTATATATAGAACAACCATGATCCATTAAAATAAGCCGATGAAGTATGAGATTCAGATGGAGCAAATGAATCTCTCATCGTGATGGAGTAGAGGAGTTAATCTCAAAGTTTAACAACTACAGTGAGAATGGAGCAGTCATTCTTAGCTTCAGAAAGAGCAGCTACAGGTGCAGATTCCCAGTCTCAGATGAACAATTGAATAAAGAGTAGAGAACATACTCTCAGGAAATGAGACATATAGTGATTTTTAGAAAGCACATAGAGCTAGCACATGATTATGTAGATTGGGTTGCAGCTGAGAAAATGTACCAGGTTGGTACAATGTGATGTGAAATTTGGTTTCTAGGTACATGAAGTGAAGACTCATGTCTACAAGTTGAAGAAAGCTCCAATATCTTGGTATGGAAGGATTGATAGATTTATGATGAGCTTGGGATCTACCAAGAGTAAAGTTGATCCCAACCTTTCCCTTAAGATTGATAATGATGGACTAGATATATTGCTGCTATATGTGGATGACTCATCACATATTGTAAGAAGAATCTTATCACTGAATTTGAAATGAAGGACCTAGGACCGATGCACTATTTCTTAGGTCTTGAAGTATGGCATAGCCCATAAGAGATTTTTCTTAATCAAGCAAAGTATGATGTGAAAATTTTCTGAAGAGATTCGACATGATGGACTATAGATCCATGCCCACTCCTATGGAGACAAATCTGAAGTTATTGGATGATACTTCATCAGAAATAGTTGATGTTACTCTATACGGAAAAATGATTGGTTCGTTGATGTATTTGACGAACACCAGATCAAATATATGCTTTGCTGTGAATACCTTGAGTCAATATCTAGTGGAGCCCAGACATGTTCACCTTGTAGCTGCAAAGCATGTGATGAGATACCTTAATGGTAAATTGGAATATGTCCTCTTTTATACTGGAGATTGTGACTTAATACTGTATGGTTATACTGATTCAGATTGGGATGGAAGTGATTCAAAAAAAAGGATCACTTTAGGATGTTGTATTAGTTTGGGATCAGCCATGAATTCATGACAAAGAAGGAAGCAATTCATCATTTCTCTCAACACAACAAAAGCATAGTACATTGTAGCATGTTCCACTAGCTTTGAAGCCATATGGCTTCAGAAGTTGTTGACAGGTTTGTTCGATCTAGAGATGGGAGCTACCATAATTCTATGTGATAACCAGAGTTTCATAAAGATGTCAAAGAACCTATTACTCCATGATAAGAAGAAGCACATATAGATCTGGTATCACTACATTCATGACATGGTATAGAAGGGAGTTGTAAAGCTCCAATATGTTGGAACAAATGAGAAGGTTGCAGATGTGTTGACTAAGCCTCTGTATCATGTGAAGTTTGAGTACTTCTGAGACAAGCTTGGTGTAGTCCAAAAGGATCTCCCTCAAAAGGAGGAGTGATGTTGATGATACCATGGTATCCTAACCAACAACAGGTATCTCAGTTAGGATTTTATATGCTAGGGGAATGATCATCCCTGGGAAGATCCCGAAGGTACGGTAATGATGGTCTGTCAGAGCACCCATGCATGTATATGCTAGTTGTGGTTTGTAGTGGTAGCTCAGTCAGAATTTTATATCCTAAGGAATCTTATGATTCCTAGGAATATCCCAAAGGTCTTATAAGGACGGTCTGTCAAAGTACCACGTGGTAGCTTGTTAGGATTTTATATCCTAGGTAATATTATGATTCCTAGGAAGATATTGAAGGTCCTGTAAGGATGGTCTGCCAAAGTTACTATGCATGTATATGCTAGTTGTGGTCAATAATGGTATCTCAGTTAAGATTTTATATCCTAGGGAATCTTATGATTCCTAGGAAAATCCTGAAGGTCTGGTAAGGACGGTCTATCAGAGTACCACGTGGTAGCTTGTTAGGATTTTATATCCTAGGGAATTTTATGATTCTTGGGCAGATCTCGAAATTCTGGTAAGGATGGCCTATCAAAGTGCCACAGATGTTGTTGTGGATGAACCTGCCTCATTTTGTTGACATATATCGATGTTGATGTTCCAACTTCATCTTGCTAATGATGTTATGCTAGCTTTGTGTTGTTGTTGATGTTGTTGTTCCAACTTCATGTTGTTGATGTTGATGTTGATGTTTCAGTTTTATGTTGTTGATGATGTTGTTGTTCCAACTTAGTGCTGTTGATGTTGATGTTCCAACATCGTGCTATTGATGTGTATGTTCCAGCTTCATGTTGATGTTGATGATGATGCTACTCCATATCCATGCTACAGATGATGAGGATATTCGGTTTCTACTAATTTTGATGATGAAAAAAACTTTTGATGACCTATAGATATGAACAAGAATGTTCCCGATGTTGATGATGATGTCCCCTCCTCTTGATGATGTATTGAGTCTAGTCAGTTGTCATTAATTTTTTCAGTAGAATAGCCTTCTTCATAAGGGGGAGTGTTGAAATATTGTAACTTCGAAGAATATTCTACCTGAGAGAAAGTTGAATCATATTATTATATTATATTTAATTAGGCCCTATTGTGCCTTGAAAATTAATTGTAAATTAAGAGGGTAAAGTGACAGGTTGACCTAGACCTAATTATAGGCTGGCCAAACCACTATTTATAAGAGAGGCCAGTGCCTCATTTGGACACACTCACCACACTAGCTCTACACCTATGAAGAAGTGTGCTAGTATTGGAGTAACTGCTACTACAACTAGGGGTGATGTCAAGGAGGGATCTTGGTCTATGTCCCGATATCTCTTGGTTAAGTGGTATGCTACTCTTCCTAGTGAAGGAGTAGAGGAGGATTTTATGTTCTCTCTTTGGTCTATCTGTATTGAGGAAGATTTTGTTGGGTTTTCTCACCCATGAGGGTTTCACATAATAATTTGTGTGTCTCTATTGTTTATATGATTTCCTCTCTTTTAGTGATCTTATTTATGTAGATAATGTGCTAAATGATTATAATAATAAAGAACAACTATAACTTCTAGTTGTATAAGTAAAAATTCAACAAGTGTAAATCCATAAGACTATTTGGACAATAAATCCAGGGATAAAGAAATTGCAAAGGAAGTTAAAACACAGTTCAGAACAAACAGGGGAACTAGGGGTATAATAATAAAGGACATCAATGAACCTACGACAAAGTTTGCTACAAAATTGATGGCTTCAAACTTTTGAGGAAGTGTAGGAAGAAAGAATCTCTAGGAGGCATTATAGAAATAATGATGGAGTGCACAAAGTGTGTAGTATTCAGTTGGGTGTCATGTTTGTTGAACCAATTTTTGATAGTTTGTAGAGATGCACAGGATAATGGAACATAATTCCATTACTCCTAGTTGTTAATACTAATAGCGTTGGTGGGATGGAAGGAGCCCAAATTTTTCTGTCCTTTTGGATATAAGTGGGAAATTTCGTGCATCGCAATATACAATTTTATGGCAACAAAAGGACTTTAATAATCAACAGGCGAACACCTCAGTATTTGCTATATTCTTGGAAGACATGTAGAAGAAGACAACTAATGTTTGGAGGATCCTAGTTGAATTAGTTCAAGAAAATGAAGGGATTGCTAGTTTGAAGGCTTCACGACACCATTTGTGGATTCATGCCAGAAGGAATCCAAAGAAGAAGTCGATGGAAATGAGATAGTGTACATCACGAGAGGAAGTAGAATGGATCATGAAGGATTGTACTGTTCACTGGAATGTCCCAGTCACACAGAAGAAAGGAACAAATCCCAAGGATCAAGCATAAGCAGGAAAATCAAAGAAGACAAGCGGTCCATCAAATAATAGAAGGAAGGAAGCATAACGTGGTCAAGCTTCAGGAAGTGGTGCAGTAAGAAAGAACCTAAGGAATAAAGATATTGTGTCAAGTACATAAGTAAATGGGGATGGTGAGAAGGGAGATAAATCTTGTCTAAAGGGAGTACAAGATGAGGAAGCAGATAAGAAGAAAACCGAGGCATAGACCTCAACCCCACCAAAAAAGAGGACTATAACAGAGGAGGGAGAAATAAGGAAGAAGATGAAGTATCACAAGAACCCTCTAGTACGTACTATTATAGAAGATGATGTATATTTCTTCATAGACAAAGTACACGATAGAGGGGAAAATGCACTACTTGCCGCAGAGGAACGGTGAGAGGATATGGAAAAGATAGAAGAAGTTCATGACATCGTACATAGGCTGCAACTAAACTCAACGCATCATCCAGAAGCGCAACAGAAAGAAAAAATACCGGAGGCACCAGCGTAGAAAGAACAAGGAGAGCTAATACTGACAATAGTCATGAGCATTAGCATGTTCAAGGTCACACTAAAGATGTTGGTAGTATATGAAAACATATCGCAAACATCAATGAAGGACATGGAACATTTGGAGTTGGTTTTGGCGAACATACCCACAAAGTCACTATATGGGTTATAAGCAAGTGTAATGTAGGAGGTTCAGTCTAGAGCTAGGGAGGATGCCACCAACCTAGTGCTCGGCCGAGAGGTGAAGGCGATTTTGCAAGTGAATTTTGATCATATCACACTAGAGAAGGAGGAGGAGAAGCAATATGCATATAACCTAGAGAAGACACTTGCAGAAGTATACAATAACATCCCGTGATGCTCACATGCACATGGGGTTACAACATAAGAGAAGATACATAAGATTGCGTAGACAATGGAAAAATACAAACAAGAGATAAGAGACTTAACAGAGAAATTAACTCCCAACACACCTCCAGAAGTGTGGGAGAAGAGAGAATAAGAGGCTATTGTGCACGTATATAGAATAATGCAGGAGGTAAGATAAGTGGCAGAGTTATATGATAGAACTGCACATATTTGGACCAACCTATAAGAGGATGAGAAGATCCAACCGCTAGAGCAGAGAGAGGAACAGTTGAATGTTACAATTTAGGACTTGAAGAAGAGGCAGAAGACCATGGACATATCCCTAATATTGAAGGTTGCATAGGAGATGAAAATTTTGTAGGTAGAAGTAAAGATGGCCCAAGAGGAGAAATAGGCAAGGCATGCTCAGTTGGAGCCATTTCAACAAGAGGCCAAAAGCATGATAGAGGAATTGCAAACAAAAAAAGATAGTCTGGAACATATCCATATAGAATGTAGAGAAGGGATGACAGAACACATGACAACACAAGTTTTGAAGAAACTAGCAGGAAAGAGGACACGAGCCAAGGAGAAAGCGACAAACTTAGAAAATAAGTTTCATGCATTGGAGGTAGCGCTACATAAGGTGAACTATGGTTGAGTGGTTAGGAAGAAGCCACATGTTTTTGTTGGGGGCCTGTTGGAGCATGAATTTTTGGGAGAACAAGGAAACAAACATGACATATTGGACCAAGAAGGAGAGCGTGTCAAATTTTGAGGAAAAGCAACATGCGTGAAAGGATTTGTGGAAACCCGTCGCAGATGTTGACAAACCTAGCCATGTTAGGGTTAGGGTTTTGGAGTCATATTGTAAGGGTTTAAACCATTTTTGTAATATAAATAGAAGAAGTCTAAGGCAGAAGGAATCATCTATCTATGTATCCCATCTAGGATTTGTGAGATCTTTGTACGATTTTTTGAGTACTTGAGAGCATATTTTTGAAGTTGAAGTATGTTTTGAGAGCTATGGAGATCAGATGAAGTTAATATGGAGATGTAGTTAAGGGTCAGTTCGCAAGTTGTGGAGCTTGGTGTGATCTTGGTCTGCCTCACTACTCTCTATTATGATGTAAAGTGTGCAAATTATTTTGATGAATAAGAAAAGAAGAAGAATATTTTTGTGGACATAGCCCCAAGGGGGTGAACCACGATAAAACTCTGTGTGCAATGTGTCTGAATTTTTTACTATTTCTGCAGTTATGATTGAATAGTTAGATAAATGAATGAAGGGTTTAACTTACAATGCGCACTAGAATAGATATGCAAAATGAATGTGATGAATGAATGAATGGATATGATGAATATTGTAATAGAATGCATTGTTAAGTAGAAATAAGGGTAGGAAGAACAACCCCAATCCCTTCCATGACTCCAAACACCTATGTCTTGCAGTCACCCATAAAACATCTTGGGTGAGATTGCGATATGCACTTTGTGTGCAGTGTAGCCTTCTGATTTACTAGAAGGGTTGATGGTGATAAGGGTTTTGTTGGAGAATTAAAGTAGAACCCATGTCATCCCATACATCCAACAGATTAAATGAAGGGCACAAGGCCTTGAATAATGATTTTCAAGCTTGAGGGTCATGGATAAGGCCTCAAACCACCACACATGACCCTAAGCGAATCACCTACTTTATATAGGGATTATTCTTCTAAGATAACATTAATACGAATTTTCCACCACAAACCAATTTTGGGGCCTTCACATTGGTTAGGAGATGAAATTTTGGGCCTAAAGACCTAACTAATGTTCCTTGCGATCAAGGTCCATTGACAAGGCCTCTGACTACAACACATTACCTTTGAGGTGGAACTTTGGTTTGCCAATGAGAATACAAGTGTCATTAGAAGGTATTTTTCACCCCAGACATGTTATAGGATTATGACAATGGTTTAAAGATGAAATCAAGGGACTTAGGACTTGAATGAGGCTTTGTGGGTTCAATGTTAAGGGAAAATTTTAGGGACTGGAATTTTCCCATGGGATAATTTTCCATGTTTATTTTTCACAAAAAAATATTCACCACTTTCCTTTTTATCCTAAAAAATATAATGCCCAAATTATATATGATAAAATTACTTTACTATATAAATTGCCCAAAATTTCTAGAAACTATATAAAATCTATATAAATTTGGATATCTAAATTGTAAAAATATCACAAGAAATTTTTAGTTGGAATTTTAAGAATCACTAAGATTCACCAAGGTTTCTACACTTTAACATAAGTATGGATCCTTAAAACTTTTCCTATTGATGTCCTTGAACAAATCCTTAAACCACCACATATGACCATTGTAGGGTATCATTGGCCTCCAACTAAAAATGCATGAGCACTATAATATTAGGGACAAAATTAAGGGTCTTGGGTTCTCAAAGATGCTTCTAGGGATTTATGGGCATGGAAGATATCTCAAAGTGTCGCACATGAACTATGTAGGTATATGTGGACTCCAACTAAGACTGTAAATATAGTTAGGAGGTATTTCCCAGAAAATGGATCTCTGAGGAGTTGACATTGTTGGGGGATGAAATCAAGGGCCTTAGGCCCTTACAACCAAGGAGTTGTGAGTATAATCACGAAAGAGGGGTATTGTGGGCCAAATAATGCTTCAAGGTCAAATAAATGTTCTAAAAAATAACATGTTTTTTTTTCGTATTATCTATAATAACAGATTTCCTTAGTTCGAGTTCACAATAGATTATAAGTGAAAACATAATTCTTATGCTTGACCCTAAGCGTATCACCTACTTTATATAGGGATTATTCCTGTGAGATAACATTAATAGGAATTTTCGACCACAAACCAATTTTAGGGCCTTCATATTGGTTAGGGGATGAAATCACGGGCCTAAATACCTAAATAATGCTCCTTGGGCTCAAGGTCCATCGACAAGGCCTCTTACTACAACACATTACCTTTTTAGTGGAAGTTTTGTTGCCCATTGAGAATACAAGTGTCATTAGAAGATATTGTCCAACCCAGACATGTATTAGGATTATGATAATGGTTGAAGAATGAAATTTAGGGACTTAGAGATTGAATGAGGTTTCATGGGTTCAATGTTCAGGGAAAATTTTAGGGACCAAATTTTTCCCATGGGCTAATTTTCCAAAAAAATATTCACCACTTTCCATTTTTTCTAAAAACAATAATGTCGAACTTATATATGATAAAATTATTTTACTCTATAAATTGGCCAAAAATTCTAGAAAAGGTATAAAATACTTATATATGATAAAACTATTTTACTCTATAAATTGCCCAAAATTTCTAGAAAAGGTATAAAATCTATATAAATTTGGATATTTAAATTATAAAAATATCACTAGACATTTTACAGTTGTAATTTTAAGAATCACTAAGATTCACCAAGCTTTCTACACTTTAACATAAGTATGGATTCTTAAAACTTTCCTTGTCGATCTCCTTGAACAAGGCCTCAAACCACCACATATGACCATTATAGGGTATCTTTGGCCTCCAACTAAAAATGCATGAGCACTAGTTGGAGGCATTACACACCATAGACTTCATAATATTAGGGACAAAGATAAAGACCTTAGCGCTTCTAGATATTTAAGTTTTGAAAGATGTTTCTAGACATTTATGGGCATGATAATATTAGGGACAAAAATAAAGGCCTTAAGTTTTGAAATATGCTTCTAGATATTTAGGTTTTGAAAGATGCTTCTAGATATTTATGGGCATGGAAGATGTCTCACACTAAAAGATAAAGACTTTAGGGCTTCTAGATATTTAAGTTTTGAAAGATGTTTCTAGACATTTATGGGCATGATAATATTAGGGACAAAAATAAAGGCCTTAAGTTTTGAAATATGCTTCTAGATATTTAGGTTTTGAAAGATGCTTCTAGACATTTATGGACATGATAATATTAGGGACAAAAATAAAGGCCTTAAGTTTTGAAATGTGCTTCTAGATATTTAGGTTTTGAAATATGCTTCTAGATATTTAGGTTTTGAAAGATGCTTCTAGATATTTATGGGCATGGAAGATGTCTCACACTACCACACATGAACTATGTAAGGATATTTGGATTCCAACTAAGATTGTGAATGAAGTTAAAAAGTAGGGATATTTGGACTCCAACTAAGATTGTGAATGTAATTAAAAAGTGTTTCCCACCACAAATTAAATAAAGGGCCTTAAACAGTTAACACCAAAGAGTTGTGAATATAATCACTAAAGAGGAAGAATGTGGGTAAAATAATGTTTTAGGATCAAATAAATATTTTAAACAATAAAGAGGAATAATAGAAAAAATTATTACAGTTTTCTCCATTATTCCCCACCCCCACATATAAGTCCAAACATAATGCTTATGCTTATTATTAATGCATTGACTATGCACTCTGGATTTATTCCAAACAGTGGATTGTAAAATGGTAAATTTAAGCAAACAAAACACACCATGTTTCTTTCAAATGAATATGTGTGCTTGTGCCCCACATCAAATGAATATAGTACGAAGTTTACTATTCTTTTACGCTGGGCCACTGAGAATCGAGCTAGTAGTGAACGTCGTTTTAGCAAGTACGAATCATAAGTTAGTCACGAGGGATAGCTTACATGGTAAGATGTGTGCATACTTTTTTAGTTTGGGGGAGAGATCACGAGTTCAAGCCTGGTTACGAGTCTTTCGGGTTGCTGCTTTCCACTCCCATATCATTCACTATGTAGGGAAGTGAATCGAATTCTATGCTGAATTCATACGCATGTTGTACTCAATCAATCAGTATGGCTAATGAATCACAATACTGTATTACAGAGATTATAAATTTTACTCATTGTTTGGTCTATGTCCATTCTTCTTTAAGTTTGATAACCTTACTGTTGTCTTCACATCGTCACATATAGAAGCTCGTCACATATAGAAGCAGCATAGGATTTGCCATGGCAGCTCCTGACCAGTCGGAGAGTAAGCCTAAGCCCATGATCGTAACACTCATGGTTAGTAAGAAAGGTCGTAAGATAATGTACGCAGAGGCAAGGAAAGATTTTGTCGATCTGCTATTCAGTTTTCTGATGATTCCAACTGGGGCTATTGCCAAGCAGGCGCTGGTCTCCGAAGATACCAAGACAAAGGTTCGTTGCATCAGAAATCTGTATGATAGCGTACAGAACATGTCTCCGTCGCTTCTCACGGGCGACAAAGCGACTCTGTTAGACCCAAAGGTGGTCTCCACGACCTACACCAATGACATATTACGCATTCAATCTCCTCCGCCGCCTCCACCGCCTGCAGCTCCTCCCAGGTATTATGTATGCTACGGCTGTTCTTCCAGCGCCAAACACGGTCTCAGCACCAAAAGTGGAGCTCACAAGTGTTTCTGCGGCAGATCAGTAGACATTGAAGTGGAGATGCTGGACACTCCTCCTGTTACCGCCAAAGATCCAGTACTTCCTACGGGATATGTGAAGAAGAACGCTAACTTTGTAATCACAGACGACTTAACTGTAATATCAGCTAATTCCACTGCCACTATTGTTCAACTGTGGAATAAACTTGGGGTGCAGGAGCCGACGGAATTGGAAGAGCGGACTGTAACAGTTGGTCCGAACGAGGTAATCAAGTTTGTTATAGCTAAGTTTACAGCCTAATTATCTTCAAAGACTGGCGTTATGTTTTGTGGAGTAAATATCGATTTTGTTGTAATCCATCTGTTAATATTTGGGGTCAGGTGATGGGTTTGCTAAGAGCTGCTATGGTTTCTAACACGGCTTTAAATGACGTCTTCAAAGCCGGCCCTAAGGTGAGTATGTTGATGTTATTAGTGCACGCATCTTGCAATTTAATTGAAAAGATAGATAAGTATCCCATAATCCAATTTATTCCGCTGTATATATTTTGCAACTACGGACTGAGCTTACCGTGCCCTTCTATGAAGTACTCGACTGCGGTGGACATGGAGACAACTGGAATCTCGCTGCAGGAGCTTCTGATAAAATTGCTGACTGAAGACCAGAAGCATCGTAGTAGCAGCAAGCTCACCGTTTGACAAAATCGAAAGGCTGAAATTATATATACTTTATTGTAAAATAACTATAATTTCTGTGACTGGTAGTTTTAACGAGTAGCATTGGGGAATAGAAGCTTTTACGATGTACATATATGGCCTTCAATGTCAATCGCTCGTATGAGATAAATAAACAAAACGCTATGCCATATAAATATACATGATTTCAAAACTTATCAGATATGTGTTTTGCAAACTCAATATCTATCACTGTGTTTTAACGTTTAGAAAAGCCATTATCTGTGTCATTTTGATTAAATGTAAATGCTTAGGTTGTGTTAGAGATAATGTTTTATTAATGCTGCATATTAGAAATAATGTTTTATTAATGTTTATTAGAAATAATGTTTTATTAATGCTGTATATTAGAGTTAATGCTGTATACTAAAATTTGGGGATTGGTTTGAGTTGTTGGAGGATGTTGTGAGATTCTTTTAATTTTTTCTTTTAAGATTGAAATCAGTTGAATCTCACTCCAACTATATATATACCAAATATATTAAATGTAAAGTTTGTGTGAGTATTGTGATATGGCTGCTCTTTGTTTTTCTAATTTGGTATTAGAGCTTGTTCTGACTTAATTCACTCACCAGAAGCCCAAAAGATGTGAGAGCCATGAATTTTAATTAGCTTGGAGTGATTTATGTATATAAAAATAGAGTGTGAATTATTTTTTGATCTGTATCTGTTTGTGAGTTTCTACGAATCATTGTTGGTAAAGGTAGTAGAGAGCATTATTGTTGGTAAAGGTAGCTGCGTGATGTCCCTGTGTTATCGTTGAGCTACTTGGAGAGGTGCAGAGCGGGCTGGAGTTCATTGAGGGAGTAGTGATGACTACATAGAACTTGAACGCTGCTGCCGGTGAGAAGAAACACGAGGAAAACTGTCTGCGCATTGGTTGATGATTGTCGGCAGATTGTGAAAAGGCATGAGAGCTGTTAGCTGCGTGAAAGAGAGCTATCATCTGTTTTCTCTGAAGGAGCCCGTGTTGCTTCATTGTTACCATCTGCCTGGAAGTCGCTTTTGTTGCTTAAAGAAGGAACTGCAATCTGAAGTAGCCGTCCAACTAATCGATGGAAAGGGAAGAACCCTCAGTTAGGGGTTCGAATTTCAGAGAGGAACCTGTGTAAGATCTGTGTGTTGTTCTGAATTTCTGTTGAAATCACTATTTTTTGTGGATCCATCCTGAATTTGTTCACGAGAAAATGGTTGTTTGTGCGTTTTACTAAGAAAGCGTGAGTTATAATTTAATTTGAGAGATTGTAAATT
>JASDQU010739132.1:21081-57449 GCA_032191745.1 Picea mariana
TATTATTAAATGATTGAAAATAAGTTTTTTTTTTTAATTTTATAATTTTATTGAATATAATTAATATTGTTATAAATATTTTGAAATTGAAATTTAAAATATATATACTTAAAAAAAAAATTCATTCTCCATATTCTTATTATTATAATTGTTTGGATTGAGTTAATAACAACACATATTCATAATTTTTCTTTTAAATTTAATTTTGAAAATATTTTTACTATTAATAATATTTTATTATTATAATAATAAGATTTTGTTATTATTTAATAATATTTTTTTGATAAAAATAAATTTTATTTATGTATATTTATTTTAAAATATCATGTTCATTTGGAAATATCATATTTATAAATTTTTGTATTTAAATTAAAATGAATCATAATTATATTTGTATGTATGGTGTGACACATTTTGGTCCTTCAATACATCATAATTTGGTTAATCAATTTAGGAAAAATATAAATACATTAGAAAAACACATTAAATGTGTTTGATGTACAACCATGGGCATATATCATGGACATTGTTTTATTTTGATTAATGTCTATGGTATAAGTGTATCAATCTACACCAAATACATTGGATGTGTTTGTGCCAATTACAACTCTCACATAGACATAGACTCAATCAATAATATGACAATATTCAATAATGTTCTTATTATGATTTGTGACATTTTAGCCATATACAAAAATAATAAAGTACAATCATTTTTCTTTAAATATTGATATTCATGAAACAATTGAACATTATGCACCTGTGTTTTAAAGAATCTCATTGTCATTCTCCAAGTGGGTATTGGTTTACTCCATCCCATTAATCTTCTTCTTCAATCCATTAATATCAATATGAGTGAGGTTTCTAACTTCCTCCTCCAAATCATCATAAGGTCTATCCTATCCCCATCATAATATCTTCATCAAAATTCTTCAAGGTAGAGGTCTGCAAGTGATTTGCAACAAGACTTAGATTTCACTATTATATTCCTTCAATAGAAAAATTCTACGATAGTCTTTTCCAGAATGAGAAATAACACTCAACAAAATAAAGGAACATAAAAATAGTTTTACAATAAGCCTCTGAGAGAAGGATCACTGATCTTACAATAATCATATTACTAGTAAGTTGACACATGGCCCCAAACAAAAATGTGGTCCCTTTCTCGCACTTGTGCCAATTTAAAGAGTAAGAATAGGAGAATGGACACTTTCTCAAAATTTGGTAATTTGAGTGAGTAGTAAAAGGAACATTGGATGTTTCTCACACTTTAGTGATTTCCAAGAGGAAGAGAAGGAACATTATCCCTTTCTCATACTTCAGTAATTTTTAGGAGGAGGAGAAGCAATGCTATCCCTTTCTCACACTTTTGTAATTACAATGATGAGGAGAAGGAGAATGAGAAGTAGCAAATTCTCACACTATTGCAATTCAAGTTGCTATCACCTTCCGATTATTGAAAAAACTTCATGTAAAATTGCATTCAAAATCAAACCTTGTCTTTGAAGTTTACATATACCCAATGTGTTAACGCCCCTAAGGTCCCTAGGTTAAATCCCTACCATTGATTTATTATTAGTTTATTAGTTATGGTTTGGTTAGATGAGTGATCGGTTACATCATGCTCACTTTATCTACTATTTATAATAAATGAGATTTATTTGTATAGGCATCTTTTCTTGTGCAATGAATATATTGTAAAATAAGGTTTACTCCTCAAAGTGGATTATTATTCATTGACTATTTTTTGGAGTTTGGTTGGGTGAGTGCACAAAGTTGGTGCACGAAAAAGTGGCAAGGGGGTCAACAAGAACACACAATGACAGGAACATGTGAGCTTTCTCAGGAATGCACATGTGTTCCTAATCCTATAGGTTTGACAAGGCCTGAACCTCCAATCAACATGTCATATAGGTTCATTATCAGGAACACACAAATGTTCTTAAGAACACATGTGTGATCTTGAGAATGGGTGTGCGTTCCTGTTGTGCCCGATTTTTAAGGGACCACAGGAGCATTTTGTGCTCATTTGCACACCACGTTCGTGATTTTCCTAATTGGAGCAAGGAAACAAGACTAATAAAGGAGGAGAAAAACCCAATATCTTTCCACCATGTCCATTGCAAGAAAGGTATGGATGTTTTTTTGTCATTTCTTCCTGGCTTTGCAAAAAATAAAAAAAAATTAGTCATGGGTTATGGATGTAAATCCCAATGATATTGAACACTTATTATCTAGGTTCACTACACATAATTAATACTTGAATGCATATCTCTAAAAAATTAAATAATCTTGTATAGGCTTTTTTCTAGTTAATTGTAAAGTTAACGCATAGTTTTTCTTTGTTTTACACAAACTTTTGTTGATGATTTTGTCGGGATAAAATAAAATTCTTCTTTGTAATACATTTTTCATAAGTCCACTTATTAAATTTCCTTTTTAAAATGCAACATATATTATAAAATGGGACCCTGAGACAATGTAAACCACCAACCAATAGACCAAGGCAAGGAAAACCCCAACCCATCACAACCACCCAATTTAAACACCCAAATTAATGAGGGGTTCGACACATTAATAACACTTGTAAATAAATTACGGGGCACGAGAGAACCAAGCAGAGAGCCCTTGACCACTTCTTTGGATGTCATTGTGAGTTCCATTGCAAGTGCCCAAGGGATATTGACTTCTATTTATGAATAGGGAAAGAAATTTGTTTGAGTATTACAACATTGGGTCGGATCAAAAGAAAGTTAGATACTTGGGTATATCAAAACGACAAGTGATGCCTATTTTTATTGATCCTCGATCTCAACAACAACCACCCTGACTAAGAAATGCATTTGCATTGACTGGTGCGTCCACCTACAAATTAGTCAAAATTGGATGGATAGGTGGTACATGGTATTTGATAAACCTCCCTGTAATAACAGGGAGCCTTTATATTTTTTGCAAAAATTGTGGGATGAATTTATTTTGGGTCAACATGTCAACTACTTTGACATCGATGTCTTCTAGGGGTTGGGTTGAGGTTTTTCATAGGACGAAGAGAATTCTAGGTGTGATCCCATGTTAGGTCCTTGTCCCTCTAGGTGAAGTCCTGACCCCCTTTCCCAACATCCTCCTATTTGTAGAGAGATTGCATCACATATAGTTAGCTATATCATCATTGAATTAGAACCTAGTGAAACACGATATCTTTTTTGCACTATATCGAGAGGAGGTTCTTCCCATGACATAGATAGAGTGGTCAAAGATTCACCCCATACAATAAAGTGGAGTGAGGAGAGGAAACATGGATATAACAGTTGTCCATGTTAGCCTCACATATGCTCGAGTTGCAGGATCCTGTTATGGGCCTATAGAGGTTAGTCAACATTAGAGCTTCATGGAGGAGGTTAGTATCTTAACCATCTTTATGTTCTTCATAATTATATATCTATATGGTATTATGTGTATTTATATCGTTATATCATTATGTTGTTTTGCAGTTGTTACGTCCATGTAGCAGACCCTCTATGCCTATGGATGCATCAATGCATGTCTCCAACACTGATGTAACAATAGAGGCATCCTAGTAATTTGGCATACCCCATACACATTGATGTGTCACAATTGATAAATTGACCATGGTAATTTATATATGTTATGACATCCTCTAATTTTTAATGTTGTTGTGTTTCTACAGGTTGTGGGACTAGACTATGTGGAGGGATGTCCATCCGGGATGGACAAGTCACCTGCATCATAGGTATCATGTGTAGAGTTAAATATCATTTAAATATCAAATTTGTTGTATTTATGTTGTTGGATTTTACTATTTGGTACTAATAGTTCAATATTATTAATATCTATGTAGGCTGTGACATATTCACTAGTTATAGTACTAGTCCACTCCCTTGGCATGTAACCTCTGCTCATGGGTTACCTTACTCTAGGCCAAGGGATTCGTCATCATTTTTACAACATGTGGGGGTCCATTGTCGCCCACCCCTAGCATATTTCTTATTCAGTGCACCCTCAATGGATGCACCCACATGCCACCCATCCACACCACCTCTTCCATCACATCCATCCATAGTGGATTCACCCATATGCCACCAACCCCCACCACCATTCCCATCAGCTCCATCCACCGATGCTACCACAATAGAGGTTACCTAGAAGCAATTTGTATAGTTGAGTGCTCTACCTACAAATGAATCTCCACCAAGGTCCGGGATATATATGTGAGATAACGTGTTGATGGTAATTTTGTATGTATCATGAATTTGATTTTATGCATATTTTTTTTTAATTTTGATGATTTGATTCTTGTAAATGACACAAGGTGGAATTGTTGAGTGATTAAGGTCGTGGCGGAGGGTAGCACCCTCATGATTGTCAATCCCAAATGTGGTGAGTTGTCTTATGTTAAATTACAAAGTGCCATTTTGTAAGTCTTTTAATTCATTGTGGAAAAACATTTATAACAATGTCTTTTTATTGTGTAGTCTCTAGAGTGACGAAGCACGCCCAAGACCAAATCCACTCAAGGTGCATCTTCAATAAAGAGAAGAAATATATATTTCTAGGATTCTCCCGAGGGTGGCAAGGGTGGTAGTGCTCAATGGTTGACCAATTACTACCATTTTGTATCCAAGCCATTATATGGTTGTTTTTCATGTTAGGGAACTTGCTACCATTTTGTATATTTGGCACGAGGTGCCATTTTGTAAAAAATGTACAATTTAGATGATGTTGAATACACACACACACACACACATTTCATTGCACATTTTTTATGGATCTCATTATTTCTGCATTTTATGTTGATGAATGTATGATTTTCAAAGTGTATGAATTTTGTGTGTATGAATGTATGACTTTTTTCTTAAGTGATTATAAATACTTGTGTTACAAATTAATGAATCTATTATGGTGGAAAATAATGCTAAGTGCTAAATCCATAAACAATGAATGTTTCTCATTACCTAAATTTGACAAAAGGTAGAAGTCCCATCCTAGTTAAGACTCTAGGAACCAATAATAACAATCATGTAGGCTAACATAATCAAAATAGAACTAAGGGAGTTAAAACCTCACATTACTCTATCCAAAATGAAGCATGGTTCATTATAATTGCAATCACAACATGTTACAAGGGTTTCTTAATACAAAATCAACAAATAAAATATGAGTGCACAATAAAGCCTCACATCAAATGAAAATATACCTCAAATTCTCCATTAATCTTGTCAAAATGTTCTACAATGTATCCCAAGAGGAGGGCTCCTAAATTCCCAAATTCATCACCCTTCATAATGGAGAGAGAGAATTATTCTTTATAGAGTGAGTCTCTTCTCTTATACAATAAAATATTATTATTTTCTAACTAACTCCATGACACGTCAAATAAATATTATAATAATAAATTAGTTAGATATCTCCTCAATCCATGGTTGACCATTTACAACATGTGAACATTAGCCTCTCCAAAGAAATTCTCCGTCATAAAAAAATAGTAGTAGTATACAACAAATAATGTTCATGAAGGGGACACACCACCAAAAATACGCATCAAACCAATCAAATTCCAAGTGTCCACATGGAATGTTTCCTCCAATAATATGCATGCATGCAACCACTCCACATGTGTGAATTCCACGATAGACATTTTCATAGATGAATGTGTAATATTCCAAGTGTATGGGGCGTCCATTAAAAAGTATGTGATAATTTCCTAGCATTGCCTTTCCTTTCCTTTAATTTCCTTGCTTTCCTATCCTTGCCTTCCCTTTGCTTGCCTTGTTTTCCTAGCCTTGTCTTGCCTTTGCTTGCCTATCCTTTCCTTTCTTTTTCCTTTCCTTTCAATCCCTTACATTTCCTTTCCTTTTCTTCTCTTACTTTGCCTTTCCATGCCATACCATGCCATGCCATTCCATTCCTTACTATTCCATGCCATTCCTTTCCTTTCCATGTCATGCCTTTCCTTTCCTTCACTTTCCATGACATTCCATGTCATTCCATGACATGCCTTTCATTTATAAGCCATTCCTTGCCTTGCCTTGCCATGCCTTTCCATGCCCTTCCTTTCCTTTCCTTCCATTTCCATTCCATGTCATTCCATGGCAGGCCTTGCCATGCCTTTCCTTGTCATGCCATGACATGTCATGCCTTACATTGCCTTTCCTTTCCATGCCATCCCATGCCTTTTCATGCCTTGTATTTCATTTCCATGTCATTCCTTGCCTTAACATGCCTTTCCTTTCCTTGACTTAACATGCCATGCCTTTCTTTGCTATGCCATGCCATACCTTGGTCACCTCAACACTATATCCATTTGGATATCGCATAGCTCATATCCATGCATATACGTTACAAATTTCATATGAGAATCCTTATCTGTATTAAAGTTCAATTAAGAAATGTGTGTTTATTCACATGATGCCTTGCATATATTATACATTCACACCATAATTTTGAACTAGTATCCACATACCAAAGTTCCACATTTCAATTTTCATGTTTAAACAAGTCACAAAACTATCATCATCATAAACACACAACAATTAAAATAATACCCTGAAACACATAAATAGATCTAGATGTATACATATCAAATTTATATATGATTCTAACTGAACCCAATAAATACTAAGCAATGAATCACTAAGATACGTAAAAATCAAAGTTCTAACCTTCTAAGGCCAAAATATAGGTTGTTACATTTACAAATCCCTAGAACACAACTATGATCTAAAATAGACTAAGCCATCCTTGCATGTCTTTACATTTAGCTTCCCATTTTAAACTATAAAACAATAAATATGTATCTTTCCATAAAATTGTGCAAGGAAAACTTCAAATAAAAGTGTTGATTGCAATGAAACAAGAATCACAAAAAAGGAGCCTTTCTCATCCCAAGAAATAAAAAACATTTCTTCTAGGGACATATGACTTAACTTTATATTAGAAATTTCCTTTCCATCTGATGAAGTATTTTTTCCTTTCCATGACTTGCCATGCCATGCCATGCCTTTCCATGCCTTGCCTTTCCATACTATTCCTTACCTTTCCATGCCATGGAAGCCCTTTCCCTGCCAAGTCATTCCTTGCCATGCCTTTCCTTGCCATGCCATTACATGCCATGCCATTCCATGCCATGCCTTGCCTTTCCTTGCCATGCCATGCCATGTATTTCCTTTGCAAGCAAGGCCTTGCCTTTCCATGCAATTCCATGCCATGCCTTGCATTTCCTTGCCTTTTCATGCCATGTCTTTCCTTGACATGCCACGTGATGTCATTCCATGCCACGCCATACCATTCCATGCCTTGCCTGTCCATGCCATTTATTTCCTTGTCTTCACTTTCCATACCATGCCATGCCTTGCATTACCTTCACTTTCCATGCCATGCCTTGCCTTGACATGCCATGTCTTGCATTCCCTTGCCTTTCCATGCCACTCCATACCATGCCATGCCTTGCCTTGCCTTTCCAATCCATGCCTTTCCTTTTCATGCCATTCCATACCATGCCTTTCCATGCTATGTTTTTCCATGCTATGTCTTTCCATGCCTTTCCTTTCCTTTCCATGCCATACCTTACCAATTAATTCAAAATTATAAATCAATTTTCTCTTACCTTTCCATGCCATTCCATTCCATTCCTTTACATACCTTTCCTTTCAATGCCATGCCATTTCTAGCCTTACAAGGTGTTAAATTATCAAAAATATTTAATAAACACGGAGAAAAAACATAGTTTCATAGATCCTCCATCAAACACTTTTTTGGGAAATAGAATGACAGTTAAGGGGCCCCACTAGCTAAATTTCAATGCTCCAAATCTAATGCAACCAACGGTTCATCCATTCGAGTCTCAATTTTAGTTTTATCGCACGTTGCAACTCACCTCCTCAAGTCATTGAGGGACATGTTGAAAATTTTGTTTGGGGGAATAAAATCCAAACCGAGCAGCATAACAGAGTTCCATAAACTCTTGAACATCTTCTTGGCCAAGGCCCATGTGACCACGCTACCCATAATGGCTCGAAAAAATGTTCTTTAAAATCAACATCTTATTCATAAATTTCACTCTGTGTCATTGAGAAAAAACCTAGTTGATCCAGGTGGATATCRGTGGCCACCCACCTATTCCACTATCTCAAAAAACAGTTTTCCACCTTGGCATTTTTTCAGTAGTTTTTTGGGTTTCAAACATCTGGGGCTATTTTGAGGCCCTAAACGACGTTTTTCGGGATTTAGGGCCTAGGGGACTGATGAATGCACTAACCTAGGCTTGTAKAAAGTCGTTCTTCTTGGTTAGACCTTTCCAACGGGCTATCAAGYGCCTAAAATGGAGATTGTATGCAAACGTTATGACCCCGTGAAGTTGATGTACTAACTTACCCAAATAGGGCCCACATGAATTTTGGTTCATCTCCTAGGATTAGGTTTTAGATGTCTAGGGTTTTTTACATTCCTGTTTATTGTAAAAAGGCCTTCAGAGCCTCATTGTAATCATCTTCTGGTGAATGAGCGCAACCGTCACATCTCTTCTCAGATATAAGCCGCCACCATTCTAAGAAACTTGTTTTCCACTGCATTTTACAGTTTTAGCTTATTTCCTTATTGAATAGAAAATCAATTTTACTGTATCTCTGTTATATTGTGTTAATCATATTTTAAGAATATGTAGTCATTTCATTCTAATCACAAAAGCCAAATCAGTGGCATCAGAGTGGTCTTCTCCTTGTCATCTTAATGCATGTCCCCAACGAGGCCAGGGTACAAAGAATTGGGTCTCGAGTTTGTTTCTCTTGAGGAAAAAATATCTTGCACGACCAAGCGACCTCTCATGGAAGGAGAAAATAAATATGATGAGACAAGAGATCCTTTCAAAATGTTTCTTGAGGAATCCCTTATGCAACAAAGGAATGAGATGATGGATAATTTCATGCAAATCCTTTGACGGCTACCAACAGGCGACACATCTTCCTCGAGCGGAGGTGCCATCTCCTTCAAGGTTCAAATCAACTTTGATATTCCTATATTTGAAGGTAAGATAGACATAGATGTTGTAAACATGTGGTTGAATCTACTAGAAGGGTATTTTTCTGTCCATAAATTTTTGAATAGAGAAAAGATTACTTTTGTGCTCCTCAAAGTTGTTCCCCATGTGAAAGATTGGTGGGAAACTTTCTGTGAGAAAAAGGAAATAGAGGAACCCTCATTATTTACAGTCATGGCCACCTAGGAATCCTTCAGGGATGCTATTAAGGAACAATACTACCATGTCAGAAGTTATGATGACTTGTATACAAAATGGACCACACTGCGGCAAGAAAGAGACCAAGCAGTGCCAGAGTTCAAAAATATCTTCCATACCTTTTGCACCAAGATGGGTATCAAAGATTCAGAGAAAACTATGATGCTCAAATATCGCGGTGCTCTGCATATATACATCTAGACCAAAATGGAATATCTTGACATTTCATCCTTGGGTGTGGCCTATCAATATGTCATTAAAATCGAGCATAATCTCAAAAAAAAGACGCGGAAATTTGGGCCTGGAAAACCCTCACAACAAAATCTAGGAAAGGGCGTCCCCAACCCACAGAAAAAAGGATAGAGAAAATATGGAAAATATCAAGACAACCAGCCCAAGCCACAAGCAAAGAAGGATGTTGTAAATAAAGAGAAATATATCGGTAAGTGGTGCGACTTCCATAAGATCCCTTGGGATAATATTGTTGATTGTATCTCAAATAAGTCACTGGTGTTCGAAGTGAAAGCCTTGAAATTAGATGCAGGTTCTGACTCTGAGTCAGAACCATAAAGGGGAAGATGAATCATTGACGTGTAACCTAGTGCCATCGTTGCTACCACTAAGATCTATCCTAGTGAACCAGATGCGCCATAAGAAGGTGAGCACATCTTCCATTCATAGATGTGGGTAAAAGGCATCCTGCTGCACTTCATCGTTGATAGCGGTAGCTAGAAGAACCACATCTCAGTAGAGGTCGTCAAGTGGCTGGCCTTGTCAGCAATGCCACACCCACAACCCTACACCATTGGATGGCTCTGCTAAGAAAGTGATCTCTGCGCCAGCCAACATTTTCGACTGTCATACGACATCAAGCCCTTCAAAGACGAGTTATTGTGTGATGTTTCTCCTCTCAAAGTTTGTAATGTTCTTTTGGGCCAAACTTATTTATGGAAATGTCATGTTATATATGAGTCTAGGCCTCGTAGTGTTATTATTACTTTGAATAGGAAATTGTATAGGATACCCGAGGCAGTCGCTCCTAGTGTTATTTCTTTGATCTCTCCCAAGCAATGCAGGAAGGTCATCTCTTAGACAGGGAAGTTTGTCTTCTTCATTATTCTCTCTTAGAATGAACAAAAGTTTGCAGCCACATCCAGGGTCTCCACAGTTGACCTCTCCACACAACATAAGGAAGTAGATAAGGTCATGGAAGAATACTCAGATATCTTATCCTCACCTATTGTGGTGCCTCTGCATTGTCGGGTCAAGCATCCCATCGATATGACCCCCGGAGTACCGTTTCCCAATGGGCTAGTCTATCGACGCTCTCTGTTATAGAATTAGGAGATCAAGCAATAGATCCAAGAACTTCTCCACAAGGGTCACATCTATCCCAGCTCATCATCTTGCGGGAACCCAATCGTGATGGTACAAAAGAAAGATGTAACCTGGTGACTCTGCCTTGATTATCAGGTTCTAAATAAAATCACAGTCAGAAACCAATACCCTACTCCCCGAATCGATGACCTCCGTGATCAACTCATGGGGGACAAATAATTCAGTAAGATTGATCTAAATTCTAGCTACCACCATGTCCTGATAGAACAAACAGATGTATGGAAGACTGCCTTCAAGTCAAAGGAAGGTCTTTTTGAATGGTTGGTCATGCCCTTTGGTTTTAAAAATGCTCCATCCACTTTCATGAGAATGATGGACGATATCCTGTGACCATTCAACAATAATTTTTTGGTGGTGTATTTGGATGCCATTCTCATTTATAACAAGAATTGGGCAGAACACTTGCAGCATATTCAACAGGTTATGCACGCCCTGTGACAACACAAGCTATACCCCAACCTGGAAAAATGCTCCTTCGGCATGGACAAGGTCCATTACCTAGGATACATAGTTGATCAACATGGAACACATGTGGATCCATCCAAGATCCAAGTCATCCATGACTGGCCAGCCCCAACCACACTCACTGAGCTTCAGAGCTTCTTGGGCCTTGCCAATTTCTACTGCAGGTTCATGTTGGTATTCTCCCATATTGCATGGGCCCTCAACCAAATAACTAGGGGTGGTGGTAAGGAAACAATTATGTGGGGTCAGTCCCAACAACAAGAATTCAATGATTTGAATCCCCTCTTGTGCTCAACCCCAGTACTTTCACTACCAGACCTATAACAACTCTTTGAGATTGAGACAAATGCCTCAAACTATGTTGTGGGGATCGTCCTCACTCAACATGACCACCTTGTGGCCTATAATAGTGAGACACTATCAGATGTTGTCTATAAGTACCCTACTTATGACAAATAAAGGTACTCCATTGTGCAAGCCTACCACCAGTGGAGACATTACATTCTTGGGAAGGAGATAGTCATCCACACCGATCGTAAGCCACTGCAATTCATGCAAACACAAGAAAAATTGCAGAATGATTTCCATGAGAAGTGGTCCACATAATTGCAAAAACTTTAGCTCAACATCAAGTATAAAACAGGAATCACCAACCACGTTGTTTATTTCCTTAGCAGACTGCTAGTCATGACACTCACCACAATGCTAGACTCTTGCAACCATAAGACCTCTGGATGCCCCCAACTCTATGAGACAAACCCGAACTTTTCCACCACCTACCAAAGGATGAGATACTGTGTCATCTTGGCCATCTCTGTGTTCCATCAAGAGAGCAAGAGAAGTTGATTTGGGAATCCCACTACAGTCAGGTGGCATGACACTTCAGTGTCGAAAAGATAATGGCAATGTTGCAACAACATTTCTACTAGCTGAAACTTCGACAGAAGGTCAAGAAGTATATCAGGCCCTACACTTCCCGCGCTATTTCCAAACCAACCACTAAGAAACAAGGCCTGTAAACCCCTCTACCTACTCCTAACAGATCACGGGAATTCATATCAATGGAATACACATCAGGCCTCATGTCCACCGACAAGGGAAATGACTATGTTTTTGTGGTTGTTGATCGCTTTTCCAGGATGGCAATTCTAGCTGCCTGCAAGAAGAACATCATAGTATAATCCACTGCCAAGCTCTTCTTTGAACGAGTATGGATAAATTTTTGGATCCCACAAACCATTATATTAGACCGTGACATTTGGCTCCTCAACACATTTTGGGCAAGCCTCTGGTCACTGCTAGATACCAAGCTCACCAAATCCACTGCTTTCCACCCCCAAATAGATGGCTAAACTGAGCTCGTCAATCGGATGATCATACATATCTTGTGCATGTACAATTCAAAACACCCCCACACATGGGATGAGAGTCTTCCCTATGTCCATCATAGCTACAACCAAGCCCTGCATAGCTCAACTGGCCACAACCCCTTTCAGGTGGGGTTGGGATTCCAACAATTGGGCCCCATGGTTGTTGCACTACCCCTGGCAACCACCTTGGCCGATTCATCCTCTGCTCCACCAGAAGCTGAAAAATACACCTGGTTCATTGAGAGAATATTGTACATCTACCAATAGGTTTAGGATATTCTACAGAAGTCTAATACCAAGTACAAGCAGCACCATGATCAACATCAGGTGCCACATAAGTTTCAGGTGGGATACAAAGTTTGGTTACACTTGCAAAAAAAAAGCCTTATAGGGCCCCATTGGAAGCTTCACCCACTCTGTTATGGTTCATACACCATCACCATGGATGTGGGTGACAGTTATTTTGAGCTCAACATTCCCCCTTTCCTTGGCCTACACCTAGTCTTCAATGTGGCTCTCCTTCGACCATTTTTCCCACCATTATTGGACACCTCAAAGATAGTAGAGAAGTTGACATCAATAGAGATGAACCATGACTGCATGAAACATGCATCCAATGATCAAATTGTGGACACATAGATCAAGGCCACTCAACAACAAAGGATCCAACTTTATCGAGTTGTCAAAGCAGGGCAGTACCTGCACCAAGGGAAGTGGCTCACCCTAGGCCAAATTCAGCATAAATTTCCTCATCTGATGGGGGAAATCAACAAAATGGATACCATTGCTTCCTAAAGAGAGAGGAATGATCTAGTTGGATATTGGTGGCCACCCACCTATTCCTCTGGCTCGAAAAACAGTTTTCCACCTTGGCAATATTTCGACAGATTTTTGGGTTCCAAACTTTTGGGGCTGTTTTGAGGCCCTAAACGATGTTTTTTGGGGATATGGGGCACATTTGACTATTGTAGGCACCGACCTAGGCTAGTAAAAAATCTTTCTTCTCATTTATACCTTTCCAACAGGCTATCGTGCGCCCAAAACGAAGATCGTATGCAAAATTTACGACCCCAGGAAGTTGATGTACTAACTTACCCAAATGGGGCCCACGTGACTTTTGGCGCTTCATCTCCTAGGGTTAGGTTTTTGGATGTCTAGGGATTTTGACATTCCTGTTTATTGTAAAAAGGTCTTCATAGAGTCATTGTAATCATCTTTTGGTGAATGATCACAGTCGTCACATCTCTTCTTAGAGATAAGCCATCACCATTCCAGCAAGCTTGTTTTCCGCTGCATTTTACAGTTTTATCTTATTTCCCTATTGAATAGAAGACCATTTTTACTATATCTCTATTATTTTGTGTTAATAATATTTTAATAATCTATATTCATTTCGTTCTGATCATAAAATCTGGATCACTAGTGTCGGAGATCTTCCAACAAATGGTTTTCTTGGCAACAAAATGATAGCGAAGGGGCCCCACTAGCTGAAACCTGGTGCCCCGAATCCAATGAAACTGATGGTTTGTCCGTCTGAGTCTATGTTTGAGTTTTATTGCAAGTTGCAAATCACCTCCTCAATCCATTTAGGGACATGTTGGAAATTTGGTTTGGGAGCATAAAATCCAAAATGAGTAGAATAACAAAGTTCCATAAAATCCCACACATTTGTTTGTCCAAGGGTCACGCCACCACACTACCCACAACTTCCCGACACAGTGTTCTTGAAAATCAATCTCTTGTTCATAAATTACACTATCCCTCATTGAGGAAAACCTTATTTATGGGGATCATCCATCAAATGATTTCTCGGGAAACAAAATGACAACGGAGGGGCCCCACTAACTGAAACCCAGTGCCCCAGATTCAATGTAAACAACGATTGATCCATCCAAGTCTCGGTTTGAGTTTAATCATGATTTGCAACTTGTATTCTCAATCCATTCAAGGACATGTTGGCAATTTGGTCCAGGGGCATAAAATACAAACCAACTAGCATAGCAAAGTTATGTAAGCTCCCACATGTATGTTTGGTCAAGTCCCCTGTGACCACGCTACCCACAATCTCCCAACACAATTTTCTTCAAAACCAACCTCTTTTTTAGAAATTGTACTATGCCTGATTGAGAAAAAACCTAGTTCTGTAGATCCTCCTTCAAATGGTTTTCCATGCAACAAAATGATAGTGGAGGGGCCCCACTTTCTGAAACCTGGTGCCTAAGATGCATTGAAACTGACGGTTCATCAATCCAAGTCCCAATTTCAGTTTTATCGTGAGTTGGCAATTTGGTCTTGGGGCATAAAATCCAAAACAAACAGAATAACTGAGTTTCATAAGCTCTTTCATGTCTATTTGGCCAAGCCCCACACAACCACACTACCCACAATTTCTTGGCACAATGTTCTTGAAAATTGACTTCTTGTTCAGAAATTGTAGTATGTCTCATTGAGAAAAACCCTAGTTCTCGAGATCCTCCATCAAACAATTTTCTGGGAAATGAAATGACAACAAAAGGGCCCCACAACTGAAACTTGGTACCTCAGATCCAATACAACCAATGGTTCATCAATCCGAGCCCTAGTTGAGTTTTATCACGGGTTGCAATTCACTTCCTCAATCCATTCAGGGACATGTTGGCAATTTGGTTCGGGCAGATAAAATTTAAATCAAGTAGCATAACAGAGTTATGTAAGCTCCCACACATCTACTTATCCAAGACCCAGGTGACCACACTACCCACAATTTCCCACATAGTGTTCTTGAAAACTGACCTCTTCTTTAGAAATTGCACTATGTCTCATTAAGAAAAACCCTAGTGTCGAAGATCCTCCAAAATCCATTTTTTTGGGAAATATAATGACATCAGAGGGGCGCCACTAGTGGAAACCTGGTGCCTCAAATCAAATCCAACCGACGGTTCATCGATCTGAGTCTCGTTTTTACTTTTATTGCGAGTTGCAACTCACCTCCTCGTGTCATTTAGGGACATGTTGAAAATAGACCTAGACATAAACCATGACCATGACAGAGACCTAGACCTAGACCTAAACCATGACCTAGACCTAGACCTAGACCAAGATCTACACCTAAACCATTACCATGACCTATACCATGGAAATACAAGGCAAGGAATGACAAGTCAATGTCTTGGTATAGGTCTAGCTCTAGGTATGGCAATGCAAGGAAAAAAAAATCAAGAAAATCCAAGGCAAGACAAGGCAAGAGATGGAAGGCTAAGAAAAGCTAGACATGGTGAGGTAAGGAAAGGTCTAGGTATAGGTCTAGGTCTACATGCTATATGTTGTTATAAAATTTATTTAGTTGAAAGATTGGTTTTTATTTCTTTGATTTTAAATAAGGCCTTGAATTTATGTTGTTTTACATGCAATCCAAAAGAAATTATGGATCAATAGTATAATGAGACTACAACATAAGGATGGGACATAAACCTATTTAGTGACATCCCTTACTATGTAAATCCTATTAATATTGATAATCCATATTTCAAAACTATGAAAATACCTTAGATATATGAATAAAGAGAGCTTATGTTATGACTTTTAAATTCTCTTGCAAGTATTTTTATCTACGATAATAGATGGGATAAGAAGTTGTATAATTACATGCTTAAATAATCCTTTGATTGTTCAACTCTGGAATAAAATTGGGGTGCAGGAGCCGACAGAATTGGAAGAGTGGACTATATCAGTTGGTTCAAATGAGGTAATCAATTTTTTTTAGCTAAATTTACTTCCTATGTATCTTCAAAGACTGGCGTTATGGTTTTTGGAGAAAATATCGATTTTGTTGTAATCCATATGTTAATAGTTGGGGTCAGGTGATGGGTTTTCTAAGAGATTCTATGGTTTCTAACACTTATTTAAATGACTTCTTCAAAGCCGGCCCTAATGTGAGTATGTTGATGATATTAGTGGAAGCATCTTGCAATTTAATTGAAAAGATAGATACGTATCC
Source organism: Picea mariana (assembly GCA_032191745.1). Classification (NCBI taxonomy): domain Eukaryota; kingdom Viridiplantae; phylum Streptophyta; class Pinopsida; order Pinales; family Pinaceae; genus Picea; species Picea mariana. Next base: position 37,541 of record JASDQU010739132.1, read on the forward strand.
CATAATCCAATTTATTCCTCTATATATATTTTGGTACTACAAACTGAGATTATCGTTCCCTTTTATGAAGTACTTGACTGCGGTGGACATGGAGACAAATGGAATCTCACTAAAGGAGCTTCTAATAAATTTTTTGATTGAAGACCAGAAGTCTCGTAGCAACAACAAGGTCACCGTTTGGAAAAATGAGAGAAGCCTAAAAAGATGAACTACTTACGATATTGAACACATAATCATAGGAACACATAATTGTAGGAATTCATGCACGTTCTTAGGAGCATGCATGCATTCCAATCCTATATGTTTGGCAAGGCCTAAACCTCCAATTAGCATGCCGCATATGTTCGTTAGTAGGAACCCACATGCATTCTTGAGAATGTGTGTGTGTTCCTATGGCTCCCAACTTTTAAGGGACCGCGGGCATGTTTTGTGCTGATTTTCACATCGTGCTCATGATTTTCCCAATTGGATCAAGCAAACGAGACTAATAGAGGAAGATAAAAACCTAGGATCTTGCCACTATGTCCATTGCAAGAAAGATATGGTTTATTTGTTGTCATTTCCTCTTGGCTTTGCAAAAAATAAAAAACAATTAGTCATGGGTTATGGATGTAAATCAAATGATATTGAACACTTATTAGCTAGGTTCACTACACATAATTAATACCTGAATGAAAATCTCTAAAAAATTCACAAATATTGTATAGCTTTTTCTTAAGTTCATTGTAAAGATAATGCATAGTTTTTCTTTGTTTTACACAAAATTATGTTAATGATTTTGTTAGGATAAAATAAAATTGTTGTTTGTAATACCTTTGTCATAATTACACTTATTAAATTTATTTTTTAAAATGCAATATATATTATAAAATAGAACCCAGAGATAATGTAAACCTTCGACCAACAGACCAAGGTAAGGAAAACCCCAACCCACCACAACCACCAAACTTAAACAACCACATTAATGAGGGGTTGGACACATTAAGAACACTTGTAAATAGATTAAGGGGAATGAGAGAACCAAGCAAAGATTCCTTGGCCACTTCTTTGGACGTCATTTTGAGGTCCATTTCAAGTTCCCAAGGGCACTTGACTTCTATTTCTGAATATAGGGAAAGAAATTTGTTTGAGTATTACAACTCTGGATTGGATAGAAAGCAAGTTGGAGACTTGGGTATATCAAAATTACAATTGATGCCTATTTTTATTGATGCTCGATCTCAGCAACAGCCACCTGTGACCAAGAAACACATTTTCATTGAAGGTCAAAATACTATGTGCACATGAATTATTATAAATATTCATGAAAAGGAAATTAATTTAGTGTGAGAATCCACCTCACATTTGGTTTCCTATTTTTTAGGGGAGGTTGAGGATCTCAGAGATGGTTGAAATAATTCCTCATTAAAATCCTTGAGAGATATTTCCTCCCTAAAATCCTTAAGAGATATTTTCTCCCTAAATATCTTGGAGATCCTATTTTAGTGGATCTAATGAGTGATCCTCTCCATGGTGGTTAAGCCTCCAAATCCTATATAATGAGGGATTTCCATGGAGAAGATGAAGGCATATTAGAGGTGTCAAACTTATGGTCTTGGGAGAAATATTTTGGATATGAAACCTATGATCTTGGGACCATCGTGAAAGGGATGGACAAATAGGACTTGGAGAGGCTACTGTAACTGCATCTACATATTGTATGTGTCTTTTTAATGTCCTCATTAATATATGCTTGGCCTATTTCCTTCAAGTTTGTGTATTATTGCATATTCTTGTCTATTATGGATGAATTTGGTTTAGACTAATATTTATAGAGTAGGAATTATTTTTTTTATTAGTTGTCCATTGAATTTTAGATATCGTGTCATGCTAAGGATATTGGAGATCAAGTTCAAATTGGATTAAGCGAGGACAAGCTTCAGAAAAAGGTACATCATACTTTCTTCATTTTTTCTCTTTGACTAGTTTAACTACATATAAAGGAATGTTAGTGTACAATGTTATCATATTTTTGTCTTGGTAATAGGGGTCTAGGATCCAAGAGGATATTCACCTGTCCACAGGGGAATTTTCCTACAACAGAAATTGGCGACTCCCGAGCTCCGATATTCACACGTTGAAAAGTTGGCTCTGGAAGCCGTCATTGTCGTCTAGATATTTCACCACTAAATCCTATTACACACTACCAAGGTCATTAAGGACTTGAAAACCATGTAACATATCCTTACACATCAAGTCTTTGGGAGAAAATATTCCAAATGGATCATTATTCTTCAAGAATTTGATCTCGAGTTTACCAAATCAATAGCTAAAAAATCGTTGGTTTTTGCAGAACTAATCTGCGATCTTCCTTATGCTGATGAAGATATTGAGCCCAATGATTCTCTTCCCAATGAATATTTTTTCCTCATTAGCACGTTAGACCCTTGGTATGGAGATATTCTTATCTATCTCCAAACCCAACATTTCTAGCCCGATATTTCTCGTGACGAACATCATTGTATCTGCCACCATTAGAAACACTACCTTATCATCGGGGACACTTTGTACCATCATGGTATTGATACTATATTATGACATTCTTTAACCCACGATGAGGCTGAACACATTTTGAATGACTGTCACCTTGGAGCTTGTGGCAGTCATATTTCTAGAATGGCTACAACCCAAAAAATCTTATGTGTCGGTTATTTTTGGACCTCCATATTCAAAGATTGTATCGAGGTTGTCAAATGATGCCCACCCTGTCAAGTTTTTAGAAAAAAATAACGTACCCACCATGCTCCTCTGCATCCCATTTTAGCCATCGAACCCTTTTCCAAATGGGGCATTGATTTTATGCAATGTAAGCCTACCTCAACTGGGGGGCATAGCTATGTCATTGTTGTTGTTGATTATTTCACTAAATGGGTTGAGGATATGCCTACATTTCTGAATGATGGTTGCATTGCAACACTCTTTGTTTTTAACCACATCATCACTCGCTTTGGTGTCCCACAAGACATTGTCACTGATCATGGATCACATTTTTAGAACCATATGATGGGTGAGTTACACGTCAAGTTGGATTTTCACCATGGAAACTCATTCCCCTACTATCCTCAAGAAAATGGACAAGTTAAAGCTATAAAAAAAGTCCTAAATACCATTCTCCAATGCATGGTGGGGACAAACAAAATCTCTTGGCACCTGCAACTTTTCTCCACACTCTGCCCCTACTGCACTTCAGTGAAAAATGAAACTAGATTCACTCCATTCCAATTGGTATATGGCGTAGAAGCAGTGTTACCAATCAAGTGTGAGATTCCTTCGTTGAAACTCACCGTGGAAGTCCTACCTCATACCTCTGCTGAAGAGGAACGATTCCTGTATTTAACCAAGTTGGACAAAACACATTGTGATGTTTCTCTCATTAATGAGACATATCATAAATGAATGAAGAGTGAATATGATAAATCCATTCAACCTCGTTCTTTTGCAGAAGGAGACTTAGTCCTCGTTTATGACCAAGCTCACGATAAGTTGGGGACAAGGAAGTTATAACCTCTATGGCATGGACCTTATATCATAAAATGTGTATTACATAGAGGTTCCTACAAGTTAGTCGACTACGATGGAATATCTCTTGGTGAGCCCCAAAATGGGCTTTACCTCAATAAGTACTATGCATAGAACATATAGCATGTGTGATTTTTACAATATTGTACAATATACTTTTGATTTGGTGTGTCTTTTCTCTAGCATGTACAAGTTTTGTCTTAGTTACTTATACTTTGTCTTGTGGTTTCCTACATAGATGACATCTCCCTTTCCCATCTTTGTTGGGTTTGTAGATGGTACTAGTCGACACACCCACAACATTGCTTCTACAACTTGGGTCATTTAACACTCTAGTGAGTTGGTGAGTATGGGAGGAATTTTCCTAGGATCGACAATCAATAATGTGGAATAATATCATGTCATCATCATACTCTTAATTGAATCCTCCTTTATAGGTATAACTCATCTAATTATTAACCTAGACTCTCAACTCATGGTCTATCGGCTTAATCGAGATTACGCCTTTCACAAACCTGTCTTCTTACATCTACACCTAAGAGTTTGTCGTCTCAAAAGATCGTTTGAATTTATACAATATAGACATATACCTAGAAAACTCAACACAACGTCAGATTCATTATCTAATTACATATTGGATTAGTATCTTGCACATAGATAAAACATTTGTAAAAATACATGAATTTCATGTACACTAAAGCATCACATAAGATAAATTGTTACATCAATAGGGACCACAAAACTCATATATATATATATATTCATGATAGAAAAATTTTGTTTTAAAAATACATCATCAAAAGGTACATAATAGGGGAAAACAATATGGGCCCTCATGCCAATGATAAAATCATGAAAGACTACAAAATATATTTAGGATCCTAGTCATCCTCCTATATCACATTGTGCTCTATGAAGGAGACTACTGCGTGAGCCTATTATCAAAGCAAGTGGTTCAGAATCTCAGGAACTCCAATTTTATGTCTCTACAAATGGAGAGGCATGCCTCGCCTCCTGAGAGGCGGGACACCCATGGTCAAACCTTAGAGTTTCCTCTCAACCTCCCAAATTCCTCCCATTGCAACCTCATGCTCTACTATTACATGTGCGTCTCCATGACGCCCCAGTGCTCGCATCTCCACTGGATGCGATACACCTCTATCTGCATGATGAAACAAAAACATATTTAGATCCCTCATTGTACACATAAAAAAAATATAAAATATGAAAACAAAAATACATGACAAGGTTTAGTTTCATGCTTGACGCATCCCACTAAATTCCCTTGGGGAGAACGAAGTTTTCACTACCTCGAAAGTCCACTCCAGCATAAGGAAAATCCTCGATGACAACTAGATGTCTCCTCCACCACGTGGAGAAATCAACCGTAAATCTAAATGTTGAGGGCTCGTTCTTGAATCTCGAGGATAAACTGTTCCATCTCTCCATTCGTGTCTCGGTCACAGGTCTTGCTATCAACGCAACCTGTGGCTGCATCTGGGGGACTCACTCCAAAAAGAAAGAAACTAGGAAAGAGCCATATCCAAACTGCTTCTTCATACCTTTCCTATACTTCAAGATATGTTCCTTCACATTCCAAAGGAACCATGTGCTCCAGTTAAATAACCCGGGCTCTACACATTGTAAAGAATATGACATTTGGGATTTCGAAGTTGAATGAGAAATGGTAGTACCCACCAATTTGGTGATAGAAAATAGAATTGATCTAAGTGCAAAATCCCTCACATATTTGATCACGATTCACCCACCGACCAATCGAGATCCTAGTATACAGTGCTCAACAACATATGCCTCAATTGACTGAGGAGTTTCCTGATTTCCAGACAAAAGGATAGGAGCCCCTCTCCTTGATAGGAATGTAAAAAAGTACACATTGTCAAGCTCAATCTCAAGCATGTGTGGCCTAATGCAAAATTATTGTTTGACATCATCCCACAAACCGATTAGGTACTCAAGTAATATCACCTCTTTCCTCATATTCTAGAGTTTAAAGTACTTTAGTAGAGAAAAATTTCACCAAGTTTTCTCTGCTTGAGGGATTTGTAAAGAGACAATGCCATTAAACTCGTGTTCACGTTATTTCCACTCTATCATGGATATATGATTTGTGTAATCTGAAAATACAACCAATTAAACATCTTTAGTCAACTTTTTATGGCAGAAAATTGTGTCTGTTTAACCCAAAATGCAATATAAAAATTGGTTCTACACCATCTCTCCCTTAAGTTTACCCATAGAGCACTATCTCTCCCTAGTCCTGTGCACCAGGGCATTGATATCTCGATCGATGCTCCCCTCATCCCTTTCAGGGAGAGTCGATATAGTTTGGTTCCTAGGGCTTCCCAAGGATCCCAGAACACCCTAAATATAATCTGAAACACAAAATTAAATCGTAAAAAAATGATTGGAAAGGAAAGGTGACCAACCTAGTCCAAACAAAATAGAAAATGGTCGACCGCAACTTCCGTACTGATAGCTCAAAAATCGCCCTCCAAAGGTGGAAAATTCCAAAGCTAGAAGAATTTGGTAAAAATCAATTGGTAAATAAAATTAACCTATTTTACTATTTTATAGGGTTGATGTTTTCTATTTCTCACTAATATAATGTTTTTTGGGGTTTTTTAATCTTTTTGAGGAGTCGCTAATGCTTTGGGCCCATAACTGTCTGTATTTGCAGGTTTTTAAGTAGCATCTTTTTCAAAACCTTGTGACACTGACAAGCATAATATTTGTTCTTTCTCGCACTCAAAAAAACATGAGAATGTAACCAAGTACACTTTTATCATTTTTTCAGACTCGTAAAGGTTCTATGAAAAAGGAACCCCCTGGAGTTTTGTTTAAGTTCTTTTTAGGCTCTCTAAACATGAAAAGATTGTTGAGTGATATTGCTTCCTTTCACACTCGTTAAAATGTTTGAAAGGGAGTATTTCGAGTGGTAGTTTATCTCTTTTTCGGCCTCACGAGACTAAAATTATGAAAAAGGAAAACCTTGGAGTTGCCTTCAAGTTCTTTTCAGACTCTCTAAACATGAAAAACCACCGAGTTTTCCTTCTCTGGACTTGTTAAACTACACATTGAAGGACCCATATGGAAATGGACCCTTACTTCTTCTAGTTTTTTAAATAAAGTAAGAGGAAATTACCGAAGGTGAGTTATATCGAGCATGTGTTACCCTCCTTGAGCTCGTTAAATGAAAAAGAGGTACTCATCTATCTGGTTGGGGGAAAAAATGAAGGAAGTGGGTCAAGTTTTTGAGAATCCTTTATGGCAGCTTTTGTCGCCCTTGAACATGGCACCTGTTTGTGTCTCATCTTACAGTTGGTTAATCTGCTTGTATCTGAGTCATACTAATTCCACGTTTCACCATACTTTTTTGTCTAGTCGACGAGTTCTCTTATTGTCTTCACATTACATTCTTGGTACCTGTCGAGTCAATACTGCCAAGTCAGTTGTCGTGCCTCATCATTTTCAAGGGAAGTTTCACTTCAAACCATCCATCTGCAGTATTTTCGGCTTCCATTTCCTCTGTCAGTCCATACTCATTCGATTCACCATATTAAATCACTTTCTTATGTCAATTTTGTGTTGATTATGAGGGATACATCAACGCCCTCCTTCGATGAGTCTTTTCCTATCGACTTCAACACATCATTCGGGAAATAGACTTAGAAACTTGTTAGTACCTTGGGACCTGCATGCCTCAATGCTAGGCTTCCTCACTTTTCACAATAGGTTTACATCATTGACCTATGATCGGATGATTCCATGAATGTTCAACTTCATCTCATGTATTCACATTCATTGGATTTTAATAACGTACCTTGGGAGTCATTGACATCATTGGTGATTTCCCTCACACTTGTTAATAATTTACCTCAATAATTGGTAATAAAGTGGTTTCTACCATGTTCAACATCAAAACATCTATTCGCATGGCTAGATTCGTACCACATAGGGATTGAGATGAAGACCTTAGGTTGAGCGTTCACTTTGTTATCTTCTTTTCCTAGGCTACGAAGGATATCATTTGAGCATTTTGATATATATACTGTCACATAGATTCACATTGTATCGGTCTGTGTCTATGTTTTATCATATCGTAGCTCCATTGTGTATTTTTTGTGGCTATGGTCAATTCATGTCATGGAGGTATGGATCCAAATTATATCTCTGGTGTCCATATCCTTAATCAATATTTTTCATGGATCCATAGTGTATTGTTCAATGACCATGATTTGAGTCATCTCGTATTTTGAGCATAGGTCTGCATGCCTCGGAAATGGAACATATATTAATGTTGTTTGATTTTGTAGATTCTTCTAGGTTCTCCAACTCCACGCCCTTGGATTGACGAATTGTAAAGTGTTTCGACCATCAGTTTCTCTTCTGGCCTCACACTTTATGGGGCATACTATTACGCATCAAATTTCCACACCTAGGTACCTCTCCCTAAGTGTGGAAAGTGTTGTAAAAGTGTTATATGCACCTTTCTAAGTGTCTCATACACCTCGACACCATGAAATAACATATGTCACAATCCCTAGTCAATGTGGAGGAAAAATATATTATATGAAGGTAAAAATACTATGTGCACATGAATTATTATTAATATTCATGAAAAGGAAATTCATTTAGTGTGAGAACCCACCTCACATTTGGTTTCTTTTTTTTTTAGGGGAGGTTGAGGATCTCATGGATGGTTGAAATATTTCCTCCTTAAAATCCTTGAGAGATGTTTCCTCCCTAAAATACTTAAGAGATATTTTCTCCCTAAATATCTTGGAGATCCCATTTTAGTGGATCTGATGAGTGATCCTCTCCATGGTGGTTAAGCCTCCAAATCCTATATAATGAGGGATTTCCATGGAGAAGATGAAGGCATATTAGGGGTATCAAACTTATGGTCTTGGGAGAAAGATTTTGGATATCAAACTTATGACCTTGGGAGCATCATGCAAGGGATGGATGGAGAGGACTTGGAGAGGCTTATGCAACTACATCTACATATTATAAGTGTCTTTTTAATGTTCTCATTAATATATCCTTGGCCCATTTCCTTCAAGTTTGTGAATTATTGCATATTCTTGTCTATTATGGATGAATTTGGTTTAAACTAATCTTGATAGAGTAGGAAGTATTTGTTTTATTCATTTTCCATTGAATTGAAGATATCATGTCATGCTAAGGAGCTTGGATATCAAGTTCATATTTGATTAAGAGAGGACAAGCTTCAGAAAAAAGGTACATCATACTTTCTTCCTTTTTTCTCTTTGACTAGTTTAACTACATTTAAGGGAATGTTAGTGTCCAATGTTATCATCTTTCTTTCTTGGTAATAGGGGTATAGGATCTAAGAGGATATCCACCTGTCCATAGGGGAATTTTCCTACAACACCCTCCCTAAAATGTATTGGGTACTTTTGATTCATCAAGCATGGCCCTACCAGTTTCTTGAATTGTTCTGTTCATCATTTCTAAAACTCCATTCTCCTGAGGAGTTCTTCCAATAGAAAATTATCTCTTGATCCCATGTTTTTCACGATAACTATTGAATTCATCAGTTGTGAATTCTATTGTACTATGTTTTCATTGATGTCAAAGGGTTGATGTCAATTATTTTCATAGTGATGTGTTTGTATCATTGATATATTGATTATTGGTTATATGATCATTGATGTAATTGTTTTCAAAGGGTTGATATCAAGTGGTGTCATAATGATGTGTTGATATTAAAGGGAGTTATATCATTGATGTCATGTCTTGGTTGATAGGAAGCACCAAATGGATAAACTCCAAAGCAGTCCCCTTATGGTGAAATCCCTCACTAGAATATGCTATGATGCAGGAGCATCGCCTTCAAAGTAAAAAATGCAAGCGTGGAGGCAAAGAAACGACATCTCATCATGACAGAGTTTCAAATCAACAATTAACTCAAAAGTAAATTGAGCTGTTGATATATTTTGAAAACAACATTTTTAAATATGCCATGTTTGTAAATTCGTATAGGACAATAAGGGGTTGTATATATAGAGTGTTGACTCTTATCTGGTAATAACTGTTAGTTATTGTAATAGGACAAAGTAGGTAACCTCTATGACTTGATAGGATAGGTTGTAGACAGGACAACAAGATCTCATGGAGCTAGTCCTTAGATAGTTTGTTGTTGCATTGTAAAAGTCTTATGAGATAGGAAGAGAGAGAGTAGAGAAGAATAGAGTAGGAGGAAGACACAGCGAAGAACTGCAACAATACGTAATTTGTTTCATGAATGAATAGAATAAACAAAATTGTCCCAAATCTTGGACTGTGTTCATTTTAATGTGCAATTGAATGAATGTTGCATTCTGTGTATGTCATTCATTTCATTATGTTCATGTATGATTGTTAAGAAGTTGATCATGTGAGTTTGTGACGAAACTGGATAAGTTTCAATTATTTCTCTTCTAAAACTCGTATGAAAAGTGTGCATATCGAATGCAAGGACTGCATCGACTGAGTCTCAAATTGACTCAAAAGAGTTCATAGAGAGAACAAAGGAAACTTAGATCAGGTGCAAGGAGTGTACAATGTCAGGAAGTGACCAAGCATCAAAGAACTATGATAGAGGAATGCCAGGAGGGCGAGAGGAATTTCAATTCAAGAAATCCTTCGAATTGAGTTATCAAAATCCTTGAACGCAAGGAGTGCGTGGGAAGTCAAAATTCTTTAAGGATAAAGCTCAGAAGGGATAACACTTTTCATAAGTTTTGATGAGATCCAAGAGTCGGAATCATAGGAGGAGAAAAGGTTGAAACCTTTGAAGATTGAGAAATATTCTAAGTCGGAAGAAATTAGAAGCTCAGGAGGAGGAACAACGGTGGTCGTTGGATCACAGTGCAAAGGATCAACAACCATCTGATCATATCAAGGTGCACGAGCCTTAGCACTTTGCAAAAATAGAAGAGAAAACTCATCAAGGTTTGAGAATTGAGATTTCTGAAGTCTGGAGAGTCAAAAATATGAAGTAAATCTCAATCATCTGATTAGCCGAATTGAGTCTGAATCGTCATATCATCCGAAGTAAACCTCAAGCGTCGAATATACCAAGTGAATCGGAGCCATTAGATATCATGATTTCAGGAGGAGGCAAGTTTGAGACATGAGACTCCTGAAGCGTGAAGAGTCGGAGAGCCGAGGAAAATCTCAATTGTCCCATCAATCGAAGTGAATCTGAATCGTCAGATCGTCTGAAGTAAATCTCATGCGTCGGATCACCCGAAGTGAATCTGATTCGTCAGAGTTTAGAAGGGACGTGGCGTGAATTTGTGGACTCTGTGTAAAGTCTCAAAGTAATTCATAGCCGTCAGATCCAAAGGAGATGTGGCATGAATCTGTGGACTCCGAGTAAAGTCCCGAAGTAATTCATAGCCGTCAGATCTAGTGGATAGGTGGAAAAAATCTATGGACTCTGGGTAAAGACCCGAAGTAATCCTCGATCATCAAATCAGGTGGACACGTGTCAATGGATTCCTTCGGATAAAATAAATTGGGAAAAAGGTCGAACTTTGAGATTTGAGATCTCAGAAGTCTAAAACTCGAAGGTGATCTCGAATGTTGATCGAGAAAAGGGCCACAGGACCATTGATCCGAGTTGAAAGGTCAAACACCCATAGTAGAAGCAGGCCCGTTGATTGAGAAGGACAGGTTTCCGTAGATCATCATCTCTGGAAGATTGAAGTATGGGGGAAAGCAAGGTTCGAGAGTTGAAAAGTATGAAGTCCAAAATCACGAAAGATATCACATCCGTTGATTCAAAAGGGGTAGATTTGGTCCATAGATTTGGAAAGGGTAGATCTGAAATGCCAGTTTAGAAGTACCATCAAGATCGAGAGATTGATGGTCCCATAGAATTGTGGGGACAGGAGTTATGTGAACTTGAAAACCTTGAGGGCGGGCCGCAATCCAGACCATGTTTTTGGAAAGAGGACACGTGGAGGCTTGAGGAGAATTGCAGGATGAAAATTAGTTTGATTCAAATCACCTTTAGATGCGCTCGCAATCATGTGGTCATGTGTGGTCATTGACCAAGGTCACATCAAGAGGGGCTTATCAGAAAATGATCTAATGCCTAGTACTCGGAGATTTCGTAGGAGAGCGAGAGGGAAGGTTGCGGGTTCTATTGGACCTGCACTTGGAAGCTGAAAAGGACTGTGTTTAGATACATAAGGAGACAATTAAGGTTTCAAAGGGTCAGTTGACTCAAGAATCATATATCCTTGACTGAAAGGCCATGTAGCCCTACGGGGAAGTAGGGGGGCTGCATCAGGTGGTATCAAAGCTGATATTGAGTTTGTTTGAAGATAACAAACAAAGGATAAAAGAGGCAAATTGATATCAATTATGGTATCAAAAATTTAATTTTTGTTTGTCAGCACTAGAAGGTGACTCAGTGAAATCATGCCACCCAGAAGACGTAGAGCGAATGCAAAAATAGAAGAAGAAACGAGGTGACTTTGAATGATATTGGACGCCATGGAAACATCGTAGAGAAGAGCACTAGACGTTGGAGATATCAGTGAAGCAGAGAGAGAAGAGATAGAGGTCGAAGACAATGTAGCAAAGAATGTTGCACAAGAATGCTTATTGAAAGTTGTTTCAAGAATAGGAGCCAGAGTAATGATAGAGGTACCAATGTATGAAGACAATTTAGTAGTTGAAGAATTGTTGGATTGGGTACATGATATGGACAAGTACTTCGATTACGATGATATTGAAGAAGACAAGATGGTGAAGCATACAGTGACAAGACTAAAAGGTCATGCAACACTATGGTGGGATGAATTGCAAGCTGAATGCATGACCAAAGGTAAGAAGAAAATTAAGAGCTGGGATAGGATGGTAGCCAATATGAAATCCAAATTTATCCCGAAGGACTATCAAATCAATTTGTTCAGAATATTGCAGAAATTGATACAAAAGAGCTTATAAGTGAAGGAGTACACTGAGGAATTTTATAGACTGAACATTAGGGTTGGACAGAAAGAGAATGAATATGAAAAAATAGGTAGGTATGTCAATGGACTCAGATATGAAATATAAGAGGATATCAACATGATGTATGTTAGTAAAGTTGAGGATGCTTATCAAGCATACTTGAAAGCCGAAGAAAAACTTTCCAGGAAACAAAGCCAACAAAACAAAGGAGGAAATTCAAGTAGAGGTAAGGGAACGAACAAAGAGAAGTTCCAGAAGCCGAATCATGAAGCTGGAAAACAAAATAGTCACCATGAGAAAGGTGGAAGTTCTAAGGAAGGACGACATGGAGGAAGAGTATATTTTTCCAGAGGACGAAGAAGAGCCAGAGGAGGTGAAGTTATATGTTATGCCTATGGAAAACCAGGGCACAAGTCTTGGTAATGTCCCGAGAGAAAGAAATAAGGAGGAGGTGAAGCACACATTGTTGAAGAACATAAGCATGTGGAAGAAGAAGCAACATAAGGAGGAAATAACATCATGATGAGGAAAATTATTCTTAAACCAGAGAAGGAGGTAGAGGAACCAATTTAGTGAATAAGTCTATTCAGAACTGCTTGCAAGACAAAAGACAAAGTTTGCAAGATGATCATAGACAGTGGGATCATTGACAATCTAATATCCACAGATATGGTGGAGAAACTGGAGCTGAAGACAACTGCACAATACAAGGTATCATGGTTGCAGAAAGGACATCAAGTAATGGTAAGTCAACAATGCCAAGTTGAATTTAAAATAGGAGGTTATAGGGATGAAATGTTATGTGATGTAATTCCTATGGATGTCTGTCGTATTTTATTGGGGATACCATGGAAGATTGATAAAATCATTATTCATGATGGAAGAAAGAATACCTATACCTTAGAAAAGAATGGTAGGACACATATGTTGTTACCAATAGAAGAAAAAGAGAAAAAGATGGAAGCTAGTTCAGGTATACTTCTCATGAGTGGGAAGGAACTATTGAATGAAATAAATAAGGAAAAAGAAATAAAGTTTGATGTAGTGAGGAAGCCTAGAGTTATCCTTACAAATACTTTCATGGAAGATTTTTTTGAAGAAATACAGGAACTGTTAGAAAACTTTGTTGACATATTGGTGGATGAGTTATCTCAGTCATTGCCACCCATTAGGAGTATAAGCCATCATATTGACCTTATTCCAGGAGCTAGTTTACCAAACACAATAGCTTATAGGTTGACACCTAGAGAGAATGAGGAAGTCAAAAATCAAGTCCAGGAGTTGTTGGATAAAGTTTTAGTCAGGGAGAGCCTAAGCCCATGCGCAGTACCAACTGTGTTAAGTCCAAATTAGGATGGAGGATGGAGAATGTGTATAGAGTCCAGAGTCATCAACAAGATTACCATTAGTTATAGATTCCCTTTACCGAGGATGGATGATTTGATGGATTTTTTGAGTGGAGCAAGATATTTTTCCAAGATAGACTTGAAGAGTGGATATCATCAAATAAGAATGAGAGAGGTAGATGAATGGAAAACAACATTCAAGACAAATGAAGGATTGTTTGAATGGTTGGTCATGCCATTTGGGTTGACAAATGCACCAAGCACATTTATGAGATTAATGAATGAAGTATTGAAAGACTTCATAGGCAAATTTGTCATAGTATATCTGGATGACATAATAATCTTCAGTAATACATAAAGAGAACACTTAAGACATATGCCATTAGTGATGGAAAAGTTACAGTAGGAAACATTGTTGATAAATCTGAAGAAAAGTTCTTTTTTGAAGACATAACTCATATACTTGGGTTTTGTGATCTCTTCAAATGAATTCAAGATGGATCCATAAAAGGTGAGAGCAATCAAATAACGACCATCTCCATGAAACATATTTGAGGTAAGAAATATTTATGGGTTAGTGAGGTTTTATAGAAATTTTATCATAAATTTTAGTGGTATATGTGCACCCATGCTGGACACTATGAAGAAGAAACACAAGTCTTTCAGTTGGACAGAGGAAGATGGAAAAAGTTTCAAAGTGTTGAAGGAGAAGATCGCAGAACAACCAATTATGGTCTTACCATATTTTGGAAAAACATTTCAAGTAAGATGTGATGTAAGTGGATTAGCTATTGGAGCAGTCTTGAGTCAGGATAATAGGCCAGTTGCTTATTTCAATGAGAAGCTGAATGACACTAAGAAGAAGTATTCCACATATGACAAAGAATTTTATGAAGTGATTCAAGCTTTGAAGAAGYGGAGACACTATCTAATTCCTAAAGAATTTTTCTTGTATAGTGGTAACCAAGCTTTACAGTTTATTACTAGACAAGAAAAGTTGAATCAGAGACATGCTAAATGGGTAGAATTTATGCAAAATTTTACTTTTGTTATTAAACATATTGCTGGAACTGCTAACAAATTTGCATATGCTTTGAGCAGGAGGAGTTTAATTGTACAGGAATTCGAATTGGATACCTTAGGGTTTGAACACCTCAAGGAGATGTATAAAGAAGATGAATCTTTCAAGGAAGCTTATGATACATGCAAGAATCCTTTGTTGGGAGACAAAAGATCACGGAAAGAATATTTGATCCAGAATGGATTCCTGTTCAAGGGAAGCTAACTATGCATACCGAAATGCTCAATGAGAGATAACCTGATGAAAGAGAAACACAATATAGGTTTAGCTAGAAATTTTGGTCATGATAAGACATTTGCACAGATGGGTAATTCGTATTATTGGCTGAGCATGAGGGTAGAGGTGAAAATTTTTGTGAACAAATGCATAATTTGTCAGTATTCAAAAGGAAGACATCATAACACTGGTTTGTATCAGCCATTACCAATTCCAGAGAGGTCGTGGGATGGAATCAATATGGATTTTGTATTGGGATTTCCTAGAACTCGGAAAGGGAGTGATTCCACATTTGTTGTGGTGGACATATTTTAAAAATGGCACATTTCATACCATGCCAGAAAAAAAACAATGCTACACACATAGCCAATTTGTTTTTCAGAGAAGTAGTGAGACTACATGGATTGCCTAGGAGCATAGTCTCATAAAGGGACACCAAATTTGTAGGACACTTTTGGAGGACTCTATGGAAGAGGTTGGGGAAAAACTTGTCCTTTAGTTCAACATATCACCCTTAGACAAATGGATAGAATGAAGTAGTAAACATGATTCTGGGAAACTTGTTAATAAGTTTAGTCATTGAGCAAGGTTGTCAATGGGATCAGATTCTGGCACAAGAAGAATTTGCATTTAACAATTCAGTGAACAAGAGCACAGGGAAAAGTCCATTTGAAATTGTGTATGGTATACATCCAAGAGGGATTACAGAGTTGAGAGATATGAATCAAGATGAGTTCAGAATTGCTGGAGCAGAGGATTTTGCAACAGAAATGCAAAAACTCCATGACAGAGTCAGAGAGAAGCTACAGGACAATAGACATAAATAAAAGGACAGAGTTGATCAAAAGAGGAGAGAATTTCAATTCGAAGTGGGAGATGAAGTTTTATCTCATTTGAGAAAAGAGATGTTTCCAAGGGGAACATATAACAAGTTGAAAATGAAAAATATAGGACCATGCAAGATTCTCAGAAAATTCGTAGCTAATTCTTATGAAATTGAGTTGCTAGACAATGTTGTGTTGGAGAATAACCCTAAATTACATTAGTTTATACCTATCTTAGAATCCTATATCTTGGTTAATACATTCATTTACACTTTATTTCACCTAATTTGGCCACATAGAGAAGAAGGATGCCTCATCCCTAGATTTTAGGGAAAACTGTTATTTTTAGATCAAGACTCAACTCCTGGTTCTTGATTTTCTTGATTTATTCATGATTTATTCCAAATCCCCCATGAAAAAACTCATCTATTATTGAGGAATGTGCACCTCCTCTTTGAGTGAGGGATTTATTCCTTAATTAATGATTTTTGTCATTACTATTATTAGTAACTACTATTTCGGGTCAGTTAAGTGAGTTGGAACTGCTTCTCTTCTTAGTTAAGTGAGATTAAGTGAGATAATGTGTATCACTTGACTCTCATGGACATTAATGAGTGTGTTACATGTATCTTTAGTGGTCTAGGTCGAACTATGTGGTCTCCCTTAGCTTATGACACCTATTTTAGCTATTTCTAGCTTTTTTTGACTAGAACTTCTATGTTGGAAATTCTATATATTCACCTCCTCTCTTATTTTTGAGGATGGTTTATCATGTAGATTAATTTTTTATTAATATAATTCTCTGATTTATGGAGCAAAAAATTTCTCTCATCTCTTGAATATCAGAAAATTGTATGTGCTCAATTTAATTAGAATTCTAGATCTATCGGGGTTTCTGCAGGAATTCTACATGGTATCAGAGCTAGATTGAATCTAGTGGATTGTACACAGTTTTATTTGCAGGTATAGATCATCAGGAGGCACAGAAAGAAGCAATGGATCATCTCTCTCAACCCACAAAACTCATTCTAAATACTTTCAATTACTTCGAATGGAAGACATAGATCTCTCTACTCCTCCGAAGCAAAGGGCTTTACCGGGTAACAATGGGAATGTAGAAAGAACCGACTGCTACAGTGGAGAATATAAAGTATTTAAATAGATTAGATGAATAAATTGGGCTGGTATTCCTATCATTTTCCAAAAATCTCCTATTTCATGTCATTAGAGCCACTACTCCCGAGGTGGTCTGGACCACATTGGAAGGACTATTCGGCAAGCAGGATGCAATGAGAGTGCATCAACTGGAGAATGAACTCATATCCCTAAGTCCAATTCATTTCAGCAACCCACAAGAATTATTCACCACGTTCAAATCCATCCTCGTTGAAATTAATGCATGTGGAGTCACGAAAGAGGAAGAACAACTCATCCTTTCCATTCTTTCGAAATTAGGCCCTGAATATTCCGTATTTGTGTCATCTTTTCAAGCATCTAAATTGACTCAGGAAAAATGGAAAATGCCTCCATTGAATGATTTCATTTCAGCATTGAATCAAGAGCAATATAAGTTATTCCAAATGGGTGCCATCAAGCGTTCCAAGAACCAAGCACTTGCGGCTACTAATGCTCCAAAGAGCAGTGGAAAAGACAAGAAAAAAGGAACGAGTAAATTTCCTGAATCGAAGAAGGAGAGATCCGCACAATCTTTAGATAACTCTTCTGAGCCTAAGGGTAAGTAGAATAAGGAAAGAACACTTTTTAGCTACTGTTCCAAAGGTTTTCATCTTGAATAAAATTGCATGAGGAAGACTATCGATGAGATGGCTAAGCAATTGCAACAACACAATCTCACAGTGCCTGAAAATGCAAAGAAGAAAGATGATAAAAGAACGGGAGGGAGAGCATGAGATGGTCATGCTTTAATGGCTATCACATCCACTCCATCATCTTGGATCCTTGATTCAGGTGAATCGAACCATATGGCTGCATCAAAAGATGAATTTTCCTCCATCGAAGAAAGCACCAGATCCCCAATTTACTTTGGAGATGCCACACCCGCAAAGGTGTGCGGAGAAGGAATTGTTGATCTTGAGGGGGCTGCTTCACAAATGTGCTTCATTTTCCCTCGTTGTCCACAAATTTTCTCTCGATATATCATATCACTCATTCTGGCTCTGGAAGGAAGGTGGAGTTCACTCCAGACTCCACAGTGATTACCGACATTTCCACAGGCTCACAACTTGCACATGGAATTGCAGATCACGGTTCTCGTTTGTATTTCTTCTCCCACTTTGTTCCTAAATATATTAGCACTGTATTTCTGTCACAATATAATGATATCAGTAGGTTATGTCATGAAATATTTGTCCATATAAACTATAAGTACTTGCATCAACTCAACAAGGAAAACATGGTAGAAGGATTGCCAGCTATTAAATTCACAAGCGGTGTATGTCAAGGATGCATTATTGGCAAGCATCCAGAGAAAAAGTTTGACAAAGGGAAGGCACATAGAGATTCTTCACCTCTTGGGATGATTCACAATGACATCATGGGCCCATTCCTATAGCCTTCAATCAGTAAGGCTCGATATGTACTTACCTTCATAGATGATTTCTCTCGCTTTACTTGGGTATTTTTTTTAAAATTAAAATCGGAAGTATTTGAATGCCTTATAGAATTTAAAACACTCGCTGAGAATGAGTCTAGGTGTAAGATTAAGATACTTCGTAATGATAATGGGGGGGAGTATTTCATCAAATATTTCCAGCAAATTTGTATTGATGCAAGTATACAACTACAACACAGTGCCATATACACCACAACAGAACGGTGTTGCAGAGAGGAAAAAATAGTCCTTAAAAGAGATGGCCAATTGTATGCTATAGTCGAAATCATTAGCTCCCAAGCTATGGGATGAAGCTATTAATTGTGTAGCATACATTCAGAATCGATTTCTTCACAAATAATTTAAAGGCACCACTCCTTTTGAATGTTAGACCGGTAAGAAACTGAAAGTGTCGCACTTTCATATTTTTGGTTCACGAGCATGGGCTCACATTCCGACAGATAAGAGGAAGGCTTTGGAGCCTCAAAGTGTTGAATGCATATTTTTAAGATATATTGAAGGTGTCAAAGGATATATATTTCTAGACTCTCACATTGAAAAGTTCATTCTAGCTCGAAGTGTGAAGTTTGAAGAAGAATCACTGCATGATTTTTCAGAAGACCCTGCTAAGGAACCGCTTTTTGTCACTAATAAGAAGGAGTCAAAAACTTATTCGAGTAATTCAGAGAAGCCATCAAAGAAGCCTTTTGGGTCTGATATATAGGATTAGGAGAAGGTCATGGCTGCTCCAACTCGGTTGCCAACTTGGGCAGAGAAAACCCTGCAAGATGCGGGTGAACTAGTCGGTGATCCTGCGGATACAAGAAGAACTAGATCATAGTTTTTTGGGGCTCCTCAAGCCCTGGTTGCCACATAACCTTTTTTTCCCATACATTTCTATATGTCACTTGGTTTATATCCAAATTCACACTCTGAGGCTACTGGAATTCCACTCTAGGAGGCTGCCATGGATGAAGAGTACTCTGCTCTTATGGACAACAACACATGGGACTTGGTTCCACTTCCAAAAGGAAGAAATATTTTTCAATGTCAATGGATATATCGAACAAATATTGCTGCAGATGGTGAGATAAGAAAGTACAAAGCTTGACTTTCCACAAAAGGATACTCACAGGTACATGGCATAGACTACACAAAGACATTTGCACCTGTTGCAAAAATGGACTCCATTCGACTAGTTTTGTCCATTGCCGCTTCTCGCAGATGGGAAGTTCATCACATGCATTACATCTACGAGATGATCCATGAAAAATTCATT
>JASDQU010739132.1:65745-112293 GCA_032191745.1 Picea mariana
AGAGAGAGAGAGAGAGAGAGAATTTGGGATGAAGAGAGATATGGAGAGATAGAAAGAGAGAGGGAGGGGGATATAGAGTGAGGGGGATAGAGGGGTACATGCAAGAGAGATAGAGAGAGGGATGGGGAGAGAGAGAGTTGTAAAGAGGTATAAAATGGGAGAGAGGTATAGAGAGAGATATATAAAGAGAGAGGTGGAGATTTTTGGCATGTTTATAGGCAGCCATGCTTGTCATTGATAACAAGATCAGAGTATGAAATGATGGAAAAACAGGGACAATGTAAGCTCAGAAGAGATAGTGCAGAGGTGCACGAAGAGTGTAAGAGTGTGCTTGTTTATTTAATGGAAAACAGGCAGGCAAGGAAGATCAGCAGCGCAGGGATAATTGCATGGAAACATTAGATGCGAAATGCTGGAATACGTTGATCTAACTCCATTTCAGAGTCCCGTATACCAGGAGTTGAAGTGTCGAAACAATTCACCATAGGAGTGCCGAAATGCCGAAATGGTGAAACGAAAAATGCCGAAATCCTGAAATAGGCACATAAACAAAGAGTTTTATAGACAGGGAAATAACTACATTTCGGAGCTTCAGATACCGAGAGTTGGAAGAGTCAATAATATTCATCATCAGGAGTCCTAGAATCATGAAATGCAAAACGCCGAAATCCTAAAAGAAGGAGGACAGTTTCAGATACTGGGAGGTGGAAGAGTCAAGACTCTTCATCATCAGGAGTCCCGAAATCGCGAAATACGAAACACTGAAATCCTGAAAGAAGGAGGACAGTTTCAGATACCGGGAGTTGGAAGAGTCAAGAGTCAAGACTCTTCATCATAGGAGTCCCGAAGTCGCAAAACCCAAAGTTGCGAAATGTCAAAGACTCTATATCGTAGGTTCAGATACCAAGAGTTGGAGATGTCAAGGACTCTCTCGAAAGGAATCCCAAAGTTGAGAAGTGCGAAAAGATGAAAAGTTGATGTGACTCCATTTCAGAGATTCGCAGACTGGGAGGTGTAGTTGTCAAGAACTCTCCCATCAAGAATGTCAAAATCGTGAAATGCGAAATGTGAAAAAACCTTTTTGGTATAGGCCTTGGTCACCGCTGGTGCTCATATGGATGAAGAGCTGTAGAGAAGATCTCAAAGATCCAAGCTCCATTTTGGAGTTTCAGGGATCGTGACTTGGAGAGTCAAGAAGCCACACAACAGGATTTTCGAATTGCCAAAATGCCAAAATGAGAAACATGTTTTGGCTCAGCCTGTGTTCACAACCATTCATCACATCGACAGAATATGGAGGAAGGAGCTAGTGTAGACAAGCTCCATTTCAGAGTTTCGGTAATCAGGACATGGAGAGTAATGAAATATTCACCATGAGTATCCTGAAATGTCGAAGTGTGAAATAGAGAAATGAACGCAAGATTCAATGAAGTCAAGTCAACGGCGCATATGAATTTGAATAAAATCGGAGGGCTACTGTTGCACCTCACAGTGTAACTGCTAGAAACAAATGATGGTTTCTGCCAGAAGATGAGCTCGTCTATGACAGAGAAGATGAAGAGTCTCAACTGCTAGATAAGCTAAGTAATCTCAAGATAACACCCAGTGATGATGGATGCATGGGTGAAACTGCCAGAGAAGCTGAAGAGTTACAATGATGATTAGGCAGAGCACTCAGAATGAGCAGGAGATGTTGAATAGAGAGAGACAATGCGACACACAGGAGATGGGATAGCTGTGGAAGAGTGAAGTGACAAAAACACTCCAATGTGGAGGAGATTCCATGTGGAGAGGATGCAAGAGAAAGAAGCAGATTGCATGCACAAGGTGCACAGAGAGTATAAGAATGCTAAACAAAGAAGAAATGGGGGTTGTTGTTGAGTGTGATTGAGGTGTGAAGAAGAAGGTAGAGCGCAACATCACAAATGTACAAAAGGGGAATGGTGCATTGAAGGGACATGGCATAGAGAGAATAAAAGGAAAAAGAACAAAAAGCGCAAGGAGTGTGCAAAAGATATTGATGCAAACAGAGAAACATAGTGTAGCAGAACAGTGATTAGACTGGTAATACTTTGAAGAAATTTATATCGTTGTAACAAGTCATAATAGAAAAGATTTATAAACCAGGGCGGTAGGGAGGTGTTAGGGAGGACTGTTGTCCTCAATGGATCAAGTGGGTGCTTGAACATAGGGAGTTGTAACTTCCATCTAGTTGCAGCCAGAGAAACCAGGGTGGCAAGGTGGTGCAGGGGAGAACTGTTGTTCTCTATTATACAAGTTGGTGCCTGTGTGACTGGAAGTTGGGGCGTTCATCCAGTTGGTTCTGGAACACTTAGGGAGTTGGTGCTTCCTTCTAGTGGGTGCTAGAGAAACTAGGGAGTTAGTACTTCCTTCTAGTAGGTGCTAGAGAAAACAGAGAGTTGGTGCTCTCAGCAAGTTGCAGCTTGCAATACAGAGGTTGTAGCCTCACAATGAGTTGGATCTCATATGTGTGATAATGTACAGATTGTAAAGATTACTTATCATATAAAGAAGAAGAGGTTTTTACCCTTTATGGGTTTCCTCAGGAAATATCTGTCTCTGTATATTTCATATGTGAAAATGATGTTGATTGTTCTATTGCTTACTTCCCTGCATTATTGTGATTGTCATTAAGTGCTCTGCAAAGAATTTTAAAAATAAGCATTATTGTTTAAGCTTGGTAACAACTGATTCACCTCGCCCCCTCTCAGTTGTCCAACAATTGGTATCATAGCGGGCCTCTTTTATCTAAGGGTAGATCCTAGAGCTTAAACATGTCAAGCCATGAAGGAAATTCAACCAATAAGGCCCCTTTGTTGAATGGAACAAACTTTGCCTTCTGGAAAGCTAGAATGAGAACTTACATAATGGCTTTAGGTGTAGATGTCTGGGATGTGGTAGATATTGTTTATGTAAAGCCAGTTGTACTAGCTAATAAGGATGACAAGCGAGAATTTAACTTCAATGCTAAGGCCATGAATGATATCTTGAGTGGGCTTGTAGAAGAAGAATTCGTAAAAGTTATGCACCTAGTAACTGCCAAAGAAATGTGGGACAAACTCATGCTGATTATTGATGATTACTCCAGACTTCCTTGGGTTGCCTTTCTCAAAGAAAAAGATAAATCTTTTGAGAAGTTTAAAATATTTAAGGCTTTAATTGAGACTCAAATAGGTAATAGGTTAAATGCAGTAAGATCAGACCGAGGAGGAGAGTTTATGTCAAGTGACTTCAAGGAATTCTATGATAAACATGGGATCAAGAGAGAATACACCATCCCAAGAACTCCACAACAAAATGGAGTAGTTGAGAGGAAAAACAGAACAGTGCAGGAAATGTCCATGTGAATGATAAATGAGAAGAACATTGGTCAAACCTACTGGGTAGAAGAAAGACACATAACAATCCATGTTCTTAACAAAGCCCACCTCAGACCACAAAGTGACAAGATACCTTATGAACTGTGGTATGGGAGACTTTCTTCAATTAAACACTTCAAAGTCTTTGGGAGTAAATGTTACATAAAGAATAATGATGAGAAACTTGGCAAATATGATGACAGGGCTGATGAAGGTATCTTCTTAGGGTATGCTACAAACAACAAAGGATACAGATGCTATAATAAGAGGCTGCATAAAATGGTTGACCGTATTGACATAAAAGTTGATGAAGGAATCCCAACAAGAGAGGTGTACAATAATGAGTCTTCTACAGAGGACACGACTAAAGTTGAAGATGAACAGGTCCAAGAATTAGAAAATGAAGACTTTGAATTAGATGAAGGCTCAGATACTTAGATAGACTCAAATCAACAGGCTCCTTCAAATTCCTCCTCCAAAATTACTGAAAAGAATCATCCTGCAAGTCAGTTAATTGGTGAAAAAGACAAAGGTGTACAAACCAGGAGAAAGATAATCAGAAACACCGAGAAATCACACATAGCTTTCATATCCATGCTAGAACCCAAGAACTTTAATGAAGCTAGCAAAGATGGCCTTTGGGTTAAAGCAATGAATGATGAACTTGATCAAATTGAGAAAAACAATACGTGGGAGATGGTTCATAGACCAGAAGGTAAAAATATCATTGGTTCCAAATGGATCTTTAAGAATAAGTTGAATGAGCACGGACAAGTTGTCAGAAACAAAGCAAGATTGGTCTGTAAAGGCTATGCTCAAATAGAAGGACTAGATTTTGATGAAACATGTGTGCCTGTAGCAAGGTTAGAAGCTATCAAAATATTTCTTGCCTATGCTTGTCATAAAAGGTTTAAATTCTATCAAATGGATGTCAAGTCAGCTTTTCTAAATGGAGATTTAAATGAAGAAGTCTATATGGAACAACTAGAGGGTTTCGAACTATCTGATAACCCTGACTTAGTATGCAAGCTGAAGAAAGATTTATATGGCTTAAAACAAGCTCCTCGTGCCTCATATCACAGACTGGATACGTATCTCAAAGACAAAGGCTTCAAGAGAGGAATAGTTGACAACAATCTATATATCAAAACAAAGGGTGATGATTTTCTCATTGTGATGGTCTATGTAGATGACATCATCTTTGGATGTAATAAGGATTCATTGGTAAAATGGTTTTCTTCTGCCATAGAGTCTGAGTTTGAAATGTCTATGATAGGTGAACTGTCATTTTTTCTTGGTCTGCAAATTACTCAGAGGTTTGAAGGGATCTTCATTTCTCAAGAAAAATATCTAAGAGAAATGTTGAAAAGGTTTCAAATGGAAGATTCTAAACCTGTGGGCACACCTATGGTTGCTAGATGCAAATTAAGAAGGGATGATGACTCACCTGATGTTGATCAAAATTCATATAGGTCAATGATAGGAATCCTACTGTACATCACAACATCTCACCCAGACATAATGCATGCCATTGGAATGGTAGGAAGATATCAGTCATCACCTAAATAGAGTCATTTACTAGATGTCAAAAGGATATTCAAGTATTTGAAAGAAACAATGACTTAAGTTCTATGGTATCCCAAAAATCAAAATTTTCAGTTAACTACTTATTGAGATGCAGATTGGGCAAACTGTGTTGATGAGAGAAAAAGCACCAGTGGATGAGCATTCTTCTTGGGTGACTCGTTAGTAGCATGACTTAGTAAAAAGAAAAGTTTCATTTATTTATCGACTACAGAGGCAGAGTACATTGCTGCTGCTACCTGTTGCACTCAAGTATTATGGATGATTCAAACACTTGCAGACTTGGAGGTAAAATGCGCTGCACCGATCCCAATTCATTGTGATAACACTAGTGCCATCAGTGTGTCTAAAAATCCTGTATTCCACTCCAAGACCAAGCATATTCCCATAAAATACCATTTTCTGAGAGAGAAGGTCACCAATCAGGTTGTTCAGTTTGAGTACATTCCAACCACAAAACAAATTGCAGACATCTTTACTAAACCCCTAGACAAGACACCATTTTAATATCTCCGACAGATGCTGGGTGTCATCCTGTCTCACACCTAATAGAGCCCATCCTGTTAGGGGGAGTTTTATATTGATTGAATATCTGATACCTCCTAAAATTACTGCAACATCTCAGGGGGATCATGTTTTCTTTGAAATTGATGTCAAAGGGGGAGAAAAAGGAGTGGTTCGGACTGGATGATACAATTGGAGGTCCAAACATATTAGCGCAGTCTTTCGGGGTTGCAATCAATGTCGAAGGGGGAGATTGTTGGAATGTTTATAGGCAGGTATGCTTGTCATTGATGGAAATATCAGAGTATGCAGTGATGGCAAAACAAGGACAACGTAAGCTCAAAAGAGATAGTGCAGAGCTGCGCAAAGAGTGCAATAGTGTGCTTGTTTATTTGATGGAAAACATGTAGGCAAGGAAGATCAACACCGCAGGGATAATTTCATGGAAAGATCAGTTGCGAAATGCTGTAATATGTTGATCTAACTCCATTTAGGAGTCCTGGATACCGGGAGTTGAATTGTCAAAAAAATTCACCACAGGAGTGTGGAAATGCCGAAATGGCGAAATGTGAAACACAGAAATCCTGAAATAGGCACATAAACGAAGAGTTTCGCAGACTGAGAAATAACTCCATTTTGGAGCTTTGAATATCGAGAGTTGGAAGAGTCAAGACTCTTCATCATCAGGAGTCCCAGAATCATGAAATGCAAAATGCCAAAATCCTGAAAGAAGGAGGACAGTCTCGGATACCGGGAGGTGGAAGAGTCAAGACTCTTCATCCTTAGGAGTTCCGGAATCACGAGATGCGAAACACTGAAATCTCGAAAGAAGGAGGATAGTTTTAGATACCAGGAGTTGGAAGAATCAAGAGTCAAGACTCTTCATCACAGGAGTCTCGAAGTCGCGAAACCCGAAGTCACGAAATGTGAAATCGCGAAATGTCAAAGACTCTATACCAGAGGTTTGGATACTGGGAGTTGGAGATGTCAAGGACTTTGTCGACACGAATCCCGAAGTTTCGAAGTGCGAAAAGCCAAAAATTTGATCTGACTCCATTTCGGAGATTCGCAGACTGGGAGGTGAAGTTGTCAAGAACTCTCCCATCAAGAATGTCGAAATCGCAAAATGCGAAATGCCGAAATGCGATATGTGAAAACACCTTTTTGGTATAGGCCTTGGTCATCGTCGGTGGTCATATCGACGAAGAGTTGTAGAGAAGAGCTCAAAGATCCAAGCTCCATTTTAGAGTTTCGGGGATCGCGACTTGGAGATTCGAGAAGCCTCACAACAGGATTGTCGAATTGCAGAAATGACGAAATGCAAAACACGTTTTGGCTCAGCCTATGGTCATAGCCATTGGTCACATCGACGAAAGATGGAGGAAGGATCTAGTGCAGACAAGTTCAATTTCAGAGTTTCGAGGATCGATACATGGAGAGTAACGAAATCTTCACCACGGGGATCCCGAAATGTTGAAGTATGAAATAGAGAAATGAACACAAGATTCAATGAAGTCAATTCAACGGTGCAGATGAATTTGAATAAAATCAGAGGGCTACTGTTGCACTTCACAGTGTAACTACTAGAAACAAATGATGGTTTCTTCCAGAGGATGAGCTCGTCTATGAAAGAGAAGACGAAGAGTCTCAATTGCTAGAGAAGCTGAGGAATATCGAGATAACACCCAGTGATGATGGATGCATGGGTGAAACTGCCAGAGAAGCTGAAGAGTTACCATGATGATTAGGTAGAACACTCAGAATGAGCAGTAGATGCTGAACAAAGAGAGACAATGTGGTACACAGGAGATGGGATAGCTGTGGAAGAGTGAAGTGGACAAAACACCCCGATGTGGAGGATATTGCATGTGGAGAGGATGCAAGAGCAAGAAGCAGATTGCATGCACAAGGTGCACAGAGAGTATAAGAATGTTGAACAAAGAAGAAATGGGGGTTGTTGTTGAGTGTGATTGAGGTGTGAGGAAGGAGGTAGAGCGCAGCAGCAGAAATGTATAGAGGGAGAATGGTGCATTGAAGGGACATGGCAGAGAGAGCATAAAAGGAAAAAGAACAAAAAGTGCAAGGAGTGTGTAGAAGACACTGATGCAGGCAGAGCAGCACAGTGTAGCAGAACAATGATTAGACCGGTAAGCCTTTGAAGAAATTTATATCACTGTAACAAGTCATAATAGCAAAGATTTATAAACTGGGGTGGTAGGGAGGTGGTAGGGAGGACTATTGTCCTCAGAGGTTCAAGTGGGTGCTTGAACATAAGGATTTGTAACTTCCATCTGGTTGCAACCAAAGAAACCAGAGTGGTAGGGTGGTGCAAGGGAGAATTGTTGTTCTCTATTATACAGGTTGGTGCCTATGTGACTGGAAGTTGGGGCTTCCATCCAGCTAGTGCTGGAACACTTAGGGAGTTGGTGCCTCCTTCTAGTGGGTGCTAGAGAAACCAGGGAGTTGGTGCTTCCTTCTAGTAGGTGCTAGAGAAAACAGAGAGTTGGTGCTCTCAGCAAGTTGTAGTTTGCAATACAGAGGTTGTAGCCTCACAATGAGTTGGAGCTCATATGTGTGATAATGTATAGATTGTAAATATTACTTATCATATAAAGAAGAAGAGGTTTTTACCCTTTATGGGTTTCCTCAGGAAATATCTGTCTCTGTATAATTCATATGTGAAAATGATGTTGATTGTTCTATTGCTTACTTCCCTGCATTATTGTGATTGTCATTAAGTGCTCTGTAAAGAATTTTAAAAATAAGCATTATTGTTTAATCTCGGTAACAACTGATTCACCCCCCCCCCTCGCAGTTGTCCAACAATTGGTATCAGAGCAGGCCCCTTTTATCTAAGGGTAGATCCTAGAGATTAAACATGTCAAGCCATGAAGGAAATTCAACCAAAAAGGCCCCTCTGTTGAATGGAACAAACTTTGCCTTTTGGAAAGTTAGAATGAGAACTTACATAATGGCTTTAGGTGTAGATGTCTGGGATGTGGTAGATACTAGTTATGTAAAGCCAGTTGTACTAGCTAATAAGGATGACAAGCTAGAATTTAGCTTCAACGCTAAGGCTATGAATGCTATCTTGAGTGGGCTTGCAGAAGCATAATTCGTAAAAGTTATGCACCTAGGAACTGCCAAAGAAATGTGGGACAAACTCATTAGCAGTTATGAAGGTAATGAGAAGGTAAAGGACGCCAAGCTTCAAATGTATAGAGTACAGTTTGAACAACTGAAGATGAAACCAGATGAAACTGTTGGAAAATACTTTATGAGAGTTGAAGAACTGGTAAATGCAATGAAAGCACTTGGTGAAAAAATTGAGGAACCTTCTTTAATTCATAAAATTTTGATATCTCTACCAGATAGGTTCAACCCAAAGGTTTCTTCTATAGAAGAACTTAATGATCTAAAAACCTTGGAGTTTGATCAAATTCTAGGAACATTGACTGCATATGAAATGAGAATACTTAAAGATAAACCCACCTCTAAAGAAGCATTATTCAAAGCAAACAAGAATGAGGATTCTGAGCCTGATGAAATTGAAGAAAAATTTGTGAAGAGACTAAAGAAGGGATCAGGAAAATACAAAGGTAAACTGCCTTTCAAACCTTTCAAATGTGTAAACCCTGCCAAGTAGGAAAGCTAACCAGGACACAATTTAGGTCCAAGAGCTTTACTTCAACAGAGAAGCCACTCCAAATAGTTCATATGGATTTATGTGGACCATCAAGATAGGAAGGCACAAGGAAAGAAAACTGCTTCATGCTGATTATTGATGATTACTCTAGACTTACTTGGGTTGCCTTTCTCAAAGAAAAAGCTAAAGCTTTTGAGAAGTTTAAAATATTTAAGGCTTTAAATGAGACTCAAACATGCAAGAGGTTAAAGTCAGTAAGATCATACCGAGGAGGAGAGTTTATGTCAAGTGACTTCAAGTAATTCTGTGATAAGCACGGGATCAAGAGATAATACACCATCACAAGAACTCCACATATTCATTTACTAGTTGTCAAAAGGATATTCAAGTATTTGAAAGAAACAATGACTTATGGTCTGTGGTATCCCAAAAATCAGAATTTTCAGTTAACTGCTTATTGAGATGCAGATTGGGAAAACTGTGTTGATGAGAGAAAAAGCACCAGTGGATGAGCATTCTTCTTGGGTGACTCGTTAGTAGCATGACTTAGTAAAAAGCAAAGTTCCATTTCTTTATCGATTACAGAGGCAGAGTACATTACTGCTGCTACTTGTTGCACTCAGGTATTATGGATGATTCAGACACTTGCATACTTGGAGGTAAAATGTGTTGCACCAATCCCAATTCATTGTGATAACACTAGTGCCATTAGTGTGTCTAAAAATCTTGTATTCCACTCCAAGACCAAGCATATTCCCATAAAATACCATTTTCTGAGAGAGCAGGTCACCAATCAGGTTGTTCAGGTCCAGTACATTCCAACCACAGAAAAAATCGCAGACATCTTTGCTAAACCCCTAGCCAAGACACCATTTGAATATCTCCGACAGAAGCTGGGTGTCATCCCGTCTCACATCTAAGAGAGCCCATCCTGTTAGGGGGAGTTTTATATTGATTGAATATCTGATACCTCATAAAATTACTGCAGCAACTCAGGGGGAGCATGTTTTCTTTGACATTGATGTCAAAGGGGGAGAAAAAGGAGTGGTCCAGACTAGATGCTACAATTGGAGGTCCAAACAGATTAGTGCAGTCGTTCAGGATTTCCATCAATGCCAAAGGGGGATATTGTTGGCATGTTTATAGGCAGGTATGCTTGTCATTGATGGCAAGATCAGAGTATGGAGTGATGGAAAAACAGGGACAACGTAATCTCATAAGAGATAGTGTAGAGGTGCATGAAGAGTGCAAGAGTGTGCTTTTTTATTTGATGGAAAACAGGTAGGCAAGGAAGATCACCAGCATAGGGATAATTGCATGGAAAGATTAGGTGAAAAACGCAGGAATATGTTGATCTAATTCCATTTTGGAGTCCTGGATACCGAGAGTTGAAGTTTTGAAACACTTCACCACAGGAGTGCCGAAATGCTGAAACTGTGAAATGCGAAAGGACGAAATGCCGAAATAGGCACATAAATGAAGAGTTTCACAGACCAGGAAATAACTCCATTTCGGAGCTTCAGATACCGAGAGTTGGAAGAGTCAAGACGCTTAATCATCAGAAGTCCCAGAATCATGAAATGAGAAATACCAAAATCCTGAAAGAAGGAGGACAGTTTCGGATTCCAGGAGGTGGAAGAGTTAAGACTCTTCATCATCAGGAGTCCCAAAATTGCGAAATGTGAAACGTCGAATTCCTGAAAGGAGGAAAGTTTCGGATACTGGGAGTTGGAAGAGTCAAGATTCAAGAATCTTCATCACAGGAGTCCCGAAGTCGCGAAACCTGAAGTCGCGAAATGCGAAATCGTGAAATGTCAAAGACTCTATACTGGATGTTTGGATATCGGGAGTTGGAGATGTCAAGGACTCTCTCGATAGGAATCCTGAAGTTGTGAAGTGCGAAAATCTGAAAAGTTGATCTGACTCCATTTCGGAGATTCACAAACCCGGAGGTGGAGTTGTCAAGAACTCTCCCATCAAGAATGTCGAAATCACGAAATACGAAATGTCGAAATGCGAAATGTGAAAACATGTTTTTGGTATAGGCCTTGGTCACCGCCAGTGGTCATATTGACAAAGAGATGTAGAGAATATCTCGAAGATCCAAGCTCCATTTCAGAGTTTCGGGGATCGTGACTTGGAGATTCAAGAAGCCTCACAATAGTATTGTCGAATTGCCTAAATGTTGAAATGCGAAACACGTTTTGGCTCAGCCTGTGGCCATAGCCATTGGTCACATCGGTAGAAGATGGAGGAAGGAGCTAGAGCAAACAAGCTCCATTTCGAATTTTCAGGGATCGAGACATGGAGAGTAACAAAATATTCACCATGGGGATCTCAAAATGATGAAGTGTGAAATAACAAAATGAATGCAAGATTCAATGGTGCAGATGAATTTGAATAAAATTGGAGGGCTACTGTTGCACTTCACAGTGTAACTACTAGAAACAAATGATGGTTTCTTCCAGAGGATGAGCTCGTCTATGACAGAGAAGAAAAAGAGTCTCAACTGCCAGAGAAACTAAGTAATCTTGAGATAACACCCAGTGATGATGGATGCGTGGGTGAAACCGCCAGAGAAGTTGAAGAGTTACCATGATGATCAGGCAGAGCACTAAAAATGATCTGGAGATGTTGAACAGTGAGAGACAACGTGGCACACAGGAGATGGGATAACTGTGGAAGAGTGAAGTGGACAAAAAACCTCGATGTGGAGGAGATTGCATGTGGAGAGGATGCAAGAGCAAGAAGCAGATTGCATGCACACGGTGCACAGAGAGTATAAGAATGCTGAACAAAGAAGAAATGGGGGTTGTTGTTGAGTGTGATTGAGGTGTGAAGAAGGAGGTAGAGAACAAAAACAGAAATGTACAGAAGGGGAATGGTGCATTTAAGGGACATGGCGCAGAGAGCATAAAAGGAAAAAGAATAGAAAGCACAAGGAGTGTGCAGAAGACACTGATGCAGACAGAGAAACACAGTGTAGCAGAATAGTGATTAGACTGGTAATCCTTTGAAGAACTTTGTATCGCCGTAACAAGTCATAATAGAAGAGATTTATAAACCAGGGTGGTAGGGAGGTTCTAGGGAGGACTGTTGTCCTTAGAGTTTCAAGTGGGTGCTTGAACACAGGGAGTTGTAACTTCCATCTGGTTGCAGCCAGAGAAACCAGGGTGGTAGGGTGGTGCAAGGGAGAATTGTTGTTCTCTGTTATACAGGTTGGTGCCTATGTGACTGGAAGTTGGGGCTTCCATCTTGTTGGTGCTGGAACACTTAGGGAGTTGGTGCTTCCTTCTAGTGGGTGCTAGAGAAACTAGGGAGTTGGTGCTTCCTTCTAGTAGGTGCTAGAGAAAATAGAGAGTTGGTGCTCTCAGCAAGTTGCAACTTGCAATACAGAGGTTGTAGCCTCACAATGATTTGGATCTCATATGTGTGATAATGTACAGATTGTAAAGATTACTTATCATATAAAGAAGACGAGMTTTTTACCCTTTATGGGTTTCCTTAAGAAATATCTGTCTCTGTATATTTCATATGTGAAAATGATGTTGATTGTTCTATTGCTTACTTCCCTGCATTATTGTGATTGTCATTAAGTGCTCTACAAAGAATTTTAAAAATAAGCATTATTGTTTAATCTCGGTAACAACTGATTCACCCCCCCCCTCTCAGTTGTCCAACGATTGGTATCAGAGTGGGCCCCTTTTATCTAAGGGTAGATCCTAGAGCTTAAACATGTCAAGACATGAAGGAAATTCAACCAATAAGACCCCTCTCTTCAATGGAACAAACTTTTCCTTCTGGAAAGTTAGAATCCACATTTCCATTATTTTCATGTTTTTTTTTTTTTAAATATGGTGGGATTTTCATCGATATTGCCACGAAAGTTCGTCGATATTTCCACTAACAGGTTTTTTTAACTTAGGTGGGATTTTCGTTGCTATTGCCACGAAAATTTTCCTATCTCAAAAAGCATCTACTAACGGCTAGTTAACTACTTGATCTATATATACCTAACTTTGAGAGACTTTGTGACACAATTGCTATAGTTGTGACACTGTTCATGGATTTTGTTTGAGCTGTTTATTTTTTCCATCACCCACCGGTTGAAAAAATCCAATTCTCGATATACATAGCTCGGATTTTGAACTTGCAAGGTTAGTACATTTTTTTATTGATGTACTCATTTAGCTTGTACATTTTTGGTCAAATGTCGAAATTTCATGTAGCTTGTTTTTTTCGTTGATAATATATTATATGTGTAGTACCATATTTCATGTCATTGGTTTTTGGATCTAGTTAGTATATTCTATGGAAATTCATGTGAAATGTCAAGAAAAATATTTTCCGAAGAAGTATTTTAAGAAGAGGGAAAATCGCTCCATCAATAAGTCAATTCAAACATTAAAAATGAATGTCATTATCAATCTAGATTAATTTGAGCCTACAATTCCTTATGTAAATTTAATCCTTATTACAAAACCACCAACTCATAACAACTTTACCAGTTGGACTAATGTTTGAAATAGAAAGTCATGGAAAAAAAATCCTGTTAAGTCTAATTCTATCCCTTAGAGACCTTGTTAGCTCTCTAAATTTTGTGCTTCTATGATGTTGTGCCCATATATATTAATGTCATATTTTTAGTCTAGTATTTGGTTAGGTTAGTCATATAACATTGTATTCTTATATGTGATGTTTTTTCTCTCAATTTTTTTATAATCACACGCAATTCTAGATGTAGTGATCAACTCTAGTTTGTAGTTGATGTAACTTGTTTATACACTATTAATAAGAAGTAGCTAAAATATAAAAAAATCATGAAGAAATCTACGATAACATGATGAAATAAAATAGTAAGACAAACAAAAATGAGAACATGCCAAAGTGTATTAGAAAATAAAACCGTGACCACTGTAAGTAGCATAAAATTGTGACCATTGTATGTAGATGAAAATCAACACGTCATAATTTAAACCAACCCAACCCAATTGTGGGTGACAAGTGGTTGGCATTGTTTTTTTAGTGGTGAATTTCAAAGATTGACATCTTGTCTAAAAAACAACTTAGAGGCTAGTGTATGGTGTCAAGTGAATAAATTTTGATAAATTTTGACTACTTTCATTAAATGGCGTGTAATTATTTTCCATTGCGATTCAGTACACACTACTCTAAAGTACAAATTGAAGCATATCGATCTTAATAGTTAATCGATAATAAATAAAAAGCATGTCAAAATGTCTTAGAATAAATAATTGTGAGGGTTGTAGGTCACTGTAAATAAACATATCATAAATGAAAGGAGTAGCTAAAATATCATGAAGGATTAGCGAAACCATAAAAAATTGACAACTTACTGTTTGGTATGGTGTAGGTAATACAATTACTTGTCAGGACAAGGATTTGCCACTATGAACAAAAATGACAGGAAGCTTGATTGGTTAAGAGCAGCATTAGAGGCGAGGGGCGATGGAAAATGTTGTTTCCCTTGCTATGATTGCAGTGGCTTGCAAAGAAAAAGACTTTTAATAAAAATAGTTGAAATACATTGTAGGGAGAAGGGGCACGCCGAAGGGGGTTATGAATATCATCCCTTGGTAAGAGGATTCAATATTTAATGTATTTTTTGTAATAATCATCATGTCATGGATTTTAGTAATATTTCTTATTGAGATTTTTATATTTTCTATACACATTAACTTTTCTATGTTATTTTTAAATATATAGATGATGCCCCCAAAATGTCGACCTCCAGAGAGTTATTTTCCAAGTACTAGCAGAATTACTCCTTTAAAGGGTGATGAACTTCGAGATCAGAATATTGAAGTTGTTGATCAAGTTATTGATGATGATATGGATGGAGATAATGTTATTGATTCAAATTAGGAAGATGAGATACATAGATTGATCCAAGACACATTTGCTTCAATGGACGAGGAGAACCAGGATGATAGTCATGATGTTGATCCTCTACTTGAGAAGTCACGTCAACCTCTTTATGAAGGCTCAACAAAAAATATTTTATTTGCTATATTTTTGTTGGTGAACTTGAAGGTTTTGAATGGTTTATCAAACACATGCCTCACACAGATACTAAGGTATTTAATTTGTTAATTATTTATGCTTGCATGTTCACAAATACTTAAAAGGTTCAATTTTTTCCTATATTGCTATTGTTTTCTAATTTGTGAATTAGTATATTGGATGCCATATTGATGATTAATATTGTTTACATTGACTTATTGTTTTTAATTTTTTATATTGTTAGGTGAATTTCTATTACTGACGTCAAATATTTTGCCACTCACATATCGAGAAATATTTGTGATTATGA
The DNA here is from genome assembly GCA_032191745.1 of Picea mariana. Lineage (NCBI taxonomy): Eukaryota > Viridiplantae > Streptophyta > Pinopsida > Pinales > Pinaceae > Picea > Picea mariana. The sequence continues at coordinate 81,194 of JASDQU010739132.1, forward strand.
AAGAAATTGGAATGGACTATCAGGCTATTGATGCATTCCCTAATGATCATATCATATACTATGGACAATATGAATTAGAAAATGAATTCCCACAATGTCAAATAAGTAGATATCGAACCGATAAAGCATCAAAGAAGGTGCATCGCAAAGTTCTTCGTTATATTCCAATAATTCCATGTTTCCAGCGGTTGTTCAGGTGCCAAAGTATAGCACAGTTTATGGATTTCCATGTAAAGAAAAGAAGTAGAGACGATGTTCTTTGAATGGTTTCACATGGTTCTGCATTGAAGTACATCGAATAAAAGAGGCCAACTTTTAAAGAAGAACCTCATAATGTTAGACTTTCATTGGCAGTTGATGGTGTTAATCCATTTGGAAAGCTTCTTTCTACGTACTCAGTGTGGCCTTTTTTGTTATAAACAATAACCTTCCTCCTTGGATGTCGATCAAGAGAGAGCACACAATGTTGGAAATGATTTTTCTAGGTATTTAATTATCTTTTATTTTCTTTAAAGCATGACAAAATATTTCATTTCTTTGTTTTGTGCATGGTAATTATTTATTTTATATATAACGACATCTAGATAAGTATAATTAATCATGCAGTATGTTGAACCAATTAGGTAGGTACTAGGTTAAATATATGAACGTATATATTGAGCCTCTTATCGATGAGTTATTTAAGTTATGGGCTGGTGTCACTATGTATGACATATCTAGACCAATAGGGCAAAAATGATTTCAATTCTATGGAATACTATCATGGACAATTCATTATGCTCTCAGGTTAACAAATTTTTGTGGTATATTGTTAATTTATTTTGTGATTTAATATTATATATATTTATTGAAAATATCATGAATTATTTTAAATTGTAACTCTAATTTGATGCTACATTAATTCATATATCTTGTAGGACTTCAAACAAAGGGTAAATTTGCATGCCCAGTTTGTGGTCCGAAGAAAAAATATTGTTGTTCAAGGAGTTTAGGAAAGGAAGTGTTTGATGAGTATAGGCACTTTCTGCCTAAGAACCATAGTTATCGAACCACAAACAAAGCAAAATTCAATGGTAAAAAAGAAAATGGAAAAAACCACGAAGAATGACACCTTGCCTATGGAAGTTGGAATATATTAGAAATCATCAAGGTATGCAAATTATTTATGTCCCATTAATTAGTGTTAATTTGAATTTGTTGATGTTTCATGATTGTCGTTAAGGCACGAATGGGCTTCCACGAGGAATGAAAAGTTACTCGATGGAATTCAGTATATTTCCATACTACGAGCACCTACAAATAGTTCATCTATTTGATACAATGCATATCAGGAAGAACATAACAAAATTGTTATGGCGAATATTAGATGGAAGTACTGACAAAGAGAGAATTGGAAAGATTTGTTGTGACATCTAGGAAGCTAATCAGACATTGCAAAGTGTTATTATTAATTCTAATGGTGATGGTCATGAACAAAATACTAGTCTTCCTTGGTGATTGATGGAGCAACAAAGAAATATTGTAAAAGAGGTCATTCAAAAAATTAGGTTTTCGACGGGGTTTTCGTGGAACATACAAAATATCTTAACAAAAAAAGGTGATTTTGGTGGGGTTAAAACACATGACTGGAATACATTCATTAAGGTAATTAGTGGGTTATAATATATTTCCTTATTGGTACCCATTTTTTGGAAGAAAATAATATTTTTTTTTTTTTGTTACAATATGTTCTACCTTTATCTCTCCTAGACAACTTTGACAACAACATAAAAAAATTTATTTATGTACTTGGAAAACACTGTTAGAATTTGCTCGTTTTACCATCGACAATATCACTATTGTCACCCAACCATAGGCCAAAGCCACCCTCCAAGCACCTTGACCTTGACAGAGAGAAGAATCCTGGTAGAAATCTAATAGCCAAGCAAGGCTAATGCACCAAGCAATAAGTAACCAAAGATGATCAGAGAGTCCAACCCAAAAGATAGAAGCAATAGGCTTTAGAACTGGAGGCAACACCTTCTCCAGAACTTGTGCACAAGACTGACATACTACAGTGCGCACAAGTGCCTACCTGCAATTATGAGAAGTGTGTCAAATGAAAGAATGGGACCTTGTATTGATAGTAATCCTGGCAGACTGTCTGGGCCAACTTCTCATTCTGGGTACTAATTAATTCATATTAATTATGTCTCTCAGCCAACATCTCTTCTAGGGTTATGTTCATTTCTTTTCTTTCTTATGGAACATTCTAATCTTGTCAAAGGTCACAATGGAGGTTCACACCTCCCGAAGCTAATATAATATCAACACTCCCTCCTAGCTAGGGAGGTATAACCGATAACGGTCTTGAGCACACACAAACCATTCAACTGGTAGCATCACGAGCACCGTCATTATTATCTAACTGGATAATCTCCATGAAAACAGGTACAATATCAATTGATAGAACACAACTATGTTTATCCATGGTAGTACACAACTACTCAAACCGTGACACATAGTCACAAACAGTGGAACATATCCACCACAGTATCATATCTCTACTATTTGGAGACATTCAGTCTCCATAAAAATCATCTAGTATCAACCTGCATAGAAAATATTGTTATGATATAAACTGAATCATCTGGGCCATTCTTTCACTCATATCTGTGAGATTTGAAAGAGCATATTCCCTCAGAGTAGAACATCAATGATGGGCTATCTGGACTATTATTCTCAAGAAAGGAAGAATAATTGTTCTGATTTCTGAGCCTGGACCATTCACCACCCCAGGCCATTCCTCTGGCACTAAACAAAGTGAAACCTTGAGAGAATGAGTCTTCCCTAAGGAATGTCTATCCCTGATTGTTAAACTTGGACCATTCCCCACCCTGGGCCATTCCTCCATCACTAAACAAAGTGAAACCTAGAGAGAATGAATCCACCCCAAGGAATGATTGTCTGGATCATTTCCTAAGGAAATGACTGTCCTGCACCAACCTCTAAAACGAAACATTTCCCATGTTAACCACAATGGGAAATCATTGTTCGGCGAGGCGGGCTAGTCTTCTTGAGTAACCCTTAAGAAGAGAGACTTCCCTAGACCATTCCCCATTTTAACCACAATGGGAAATCGTTGTCTATGGTACATGAACAATCCATCGAACCATTTTCATTACGAAAATGACTGTTCGATCTGGACCATTTTTCGAATGGGAAAATATCTATCCGTCAAAAATATCAAACCACTTTCCAAATCTAGAAAGGAACTGCCCAAGCTGGACCATTTTTCAACCTTGAAAATGATTGTCCTTAATTCAATAAAATGTTAGTGCTCCCTCCCAACCTGGAGATTCATTTCTTCCCTTTCGACTAAGGGAGTTATTTCCAGGATCCCCAATTTTTCTCGAAAATATACAAAGTTTATTCTGGATAGAGGCTTTGTCAGGATATCTGTTGTCTTCTCATCTGTGGGGATATACTGGAGCTTTAATTTTCCTTCTTGGACTTTATCTCGAATAAAGTAGTATTTGATATCAATATGTTTCAACCGTTCATGAAACACTGGGTGTTCACATAGCCTTATACAACTTTGATTGTCACAGTGTATTATGGTTGAATCTAGAACTTGATCAAATAAATTGGAGATTAGCTTTCTCAACCATATTTCCTCTGTGAATGCCTCACATGCTGCAATATATTATACTTCTGTTGTGCTGAGTGTGACAAAATTTTGTTTCCTACTGCCCCAAGATATCATAGCGGAGCCGAATCTGAAACACATCCCTGAAGTACTCTTTCTATCTTCTACACTTCCTTCCCAATCTAAATCTATGAATCCATGAAGTTGTATATCACTGGATGCGGTATATCTTAAGCCATAGTTTATTGTCCAACGAATATATCTTAGGACATGCTTTGCAACTATCTAATGCTCATGTCTAGGTTCCACCTGAAACTGGCTTAGTGTGTTTATGGAAAAGCAAATGTCTGGTCAAGTATTTACCAAATACATCAATGACCCAATGAATTGTCATTATAGTGATGGATCTACTGGATCAGAATCTGAATCTCTTACTTTTCTTATGTCTTTAGTCATAGGAGTATCCATGGATTTGCAATCCATCATTCCAAACTTCTGGAGAATCTTTATTGCATACTTTCCTTGTCCAAGGAATACTTCACCATGCTTTTTCCATACTTCTAGTCCCAAGTAATAATGCATGAGACTAAGATCTTTCATATCAAACTCAAAAGTTGTTTCCTTTTTTCACTAGATGATGAGAGACTCTTAACCTATTAGGAATAGATGATCAACATATAGTAGTAGAATCACAGGTGCATTGTTCATGACTTTGTATTAAAGGTTTGGATTTGCATGACTTTTGGAGAAACCAAGTCTCGTTAGATAGTTGTCTATTCTGGCATACCAAGATCTTAGAGCTTTCTTGAGTCCATATAAATCTTTCTTTAGTCTGCAAACGCGAGTGTCTCTGGAATGTAATTAAAACCCTTGAGGTTGTTCAATATATACTTCTTCTTCGATTTCTCCATTGAGGAAAGTTCTTTTTACATCCATCTGATGTAAACTCTATCCCATGGAGGTGACAATAGATATGCTAGCTCTAATGGAAGTATATCTAGAAACCAGAGAAAAATTTTCTTCATAGTCTTCTCCCTCCTTCTGGGAGAACCCTCTAGCTACAAAACTTTCTTTATATTTATCCACGCTTTCGTCTGCTGCATGTTTGATCTTATATAGCCATTTTGAAGTTACCACTGATTTTTCTTTAGGTCTAGGCACAATTTCCCATACATCATTTTTCATGATGGATTGGTGTTCTTCTGTCATAGCTTATTTCCATTGTTTCTTTTGAACTGATTATTCAAACGTGGTAGGTTCTTCATCTAGAAGCTTTGTCATACATGCTGCATAGATTGAGAATCTTTTAGGCTTCTTACTTTTTCTGAATTTACCATCTAGGGCCTTGAGTCTTTCTGGTTCTTGTAAGGTAGCTTCAAGCCAAGCTGGCCATTTCTTGGTCTTAGGTACAATGTCTGAATCAATGGTCTSACATGGTTGCATAGGATGATAAGGTTGTTCCTTTTCATCATTCTAGTTTTTTGTTCTTTCTTCAATAGGTTCTTCATGCTCTTCTTCTTTTATAGTTTCTTCTATGGATTTCTTGAAAGCCATATTTTCATTGACGGTCACGTCTCTGCTAACTTCAATCTTATGTTGTTATGRAATATAGATTCTATAAGCCTTGGATGATTCAATATATCCTGCAAATATTCCCTTCTTTCCCAAGGGTTCTAATTATTCCTTTTGTCCTTGGGAATGTGAGAGTAAACAAAACATCCAAAGATTCTTAGGTTTTCCACATTAGGTTTCTTACTTGAGAAGGCTTCTTTTGGATTCATGTCCTTCAATATGCGGTGAGGACTTATGTTATGAACATATATTGTTGTCATGGCTGCTTCTCCCCATAAGAACATGGATAAACCTTGATCGTTTAGTAGTGATTTTATGGTTTATTCAATATATATATTTTCTTTCTTTCTGCTACACCATTTTGTTGAGGATTATGAGGAATATTCAGCTCCCTCCTAATCCCTACCGATTTGTAGAATGCAACAAATTCCTTTGGTGTGTATTCTCCTCCACTATCCGTTCTTAAGGTCTTGATCTTCTTGTTCATGAGGTTCTCTATCTTTGCTTTGAATTCTTGAAATTTGTTGAATACTTCGTCCTTTGTCTTTAGAAGATATACCCAAATCTTTCTTGAGTAATCATCTTTGAAGATTATGTAGTAAAGAGAACCTCCTAGATATTTGACTGGCATCAGAATGAAAACATATGAGTGTATCAGATCTAGAATCTCCTCAGATCTATTGTTGCTACCTGGGAATGGTTTCTTGATATTCTTCCCAAGAGCACATCCTTTGCAAATTACTTCATGTGTAGACTGCAATTTTGGTATTCCTTCAACCATCTTTTTGAGAAAATTCCATGCTTGATAGTTAATATGAGCATAGCTTATGTACCAAAGTTCATTGGGATTGACTTCATCATGTACAATGACTTCTTCATTTTGTTCTAGTAGTCTGTATAGATTTCCTTCACGGGTTCCAATAACCCTACCTTTCTCTATGCTAGAGTCTTTATGCCAAGATAACACTTTTCCATCTACGAAAGCTATTATGTTTCCTTTGTCTTCTAAGAAAGATATGTTTACATGATTATTTTCTAAACCAGGTACATATAAGACATTTCTCAAATGAACATTGTTACTTGTTTTCAACTTGACGGGGGCTTGTCCAAATCCTTCGAATGGGTAAGTGATTTTGTCTCCAAGCTCTACCTTGTACAATGTCTTCTTCTCATTTAGACTTGAGAGTCTAGCTTGATCTCCCATCATCTGCCTAGAATCTTCTCTATAAATTATTCACATGTCATCTTCAATCGTTCCTGTGAGTGCTGAGTAGTGTAGATGACTAGTCTTTTCACTCAGGCCTTCAGTTGACTGGTGACTGGTCATGCCTTGATCCAAAAATTCAACTTTGACATTTTTTCCTTCTGAGTGTGCCAAGAGATGCGCTATACTAAGGCACACTTGAATACCTTCTTCTTGAATGAGATGTTCCATCACAAGGTGTTGGATCAGGGTTTTAGGGTTTCTACAACTGCTCCTACTAGTAACCCTAATGATAGTGTCTTGGAAGCTTCTCTTGCTAGTAACCCTAGAGGAAATTATTTAGCGAGCTTAGTATCCTAATGGATATGATTCCTTACAGTGGTTACACTGAATGAAGGAGGTGTGGGCCCATAAATTGTTAGAATTTGCTCGGTTTACCATCGACAATATCACCATTGTCACCCAACCATAGGCCGAAGCCACCCTCCGAGCACCTTGACCTTGATAGAGAGAAGAATCCTGGTAGAAATACAATATCCAAGCAAGGATAATTCACCAATAAAGAAGTAACCAAAGTTGATTAGAGAGTCCAACCCAAAAGATAGAAGCAATAGGCTTCAGAAAGGGAAACAACACCTTCTCCAGAACTTGCGCAGAAGACTTCCAGACTGCATTATGCACAAGTGCATGTCTGCAATTCTGAGAAGTGTGTCAATTGAAAGAATGGAACCATGTATTTATAGTAATCCTAGCAGACTGCATGGGACAACTTCTCATTATGGGTACTAATTAATTCATATTAATTATCTCTCTCAGTTGAGATCTCTTCTAAGGTTATGTTCACTTCTTTTCTTTCTTCCAGAACATTCTAATCTTGTCAAAGGTTACAATGGAGGTTCATACCTCCCGAAGCTACCATAATATCAACAAATACATGAGGTAAGTATTTCTTTATAAGGAAAATGTACTTCTTATGTGATTTGTAGTGGAACTTATTGACATATTATGTTTTATCTACAAATTTATGTATTCCTTGATATTATTTTATTGCATCGACATTTGTAGGTGGCTATCATCAAAAGAAATCCATAAAGAAGATATAAGGTATTGGAAGAGAAAAATTCTCCGACTAATGTGTCAAATAAAATAGTATCTACCTCCAACACTTTTCAATGCACAATAACACTACCTCATACACCAAGTTGAGGAGATTGAATTATGTGGACCAATACACATAAGGTCGATGTGGATGGTGGAGAGGAAATTGAAGTCACTAAAGGATTTTGTTAGACAAAGAGCATGTTCGGAGGGTTATATGGTTGAGGGATATATGGTATATCAATGCATGGTGTATATTAGTCAATATCTACCTAAATTAGTAGAAAATATGAATGTGCCTTGCATTTAGCATCTCAACTCCATCAACAAATTTGAAGGGGAGGTCCTATTGGGGGAAGGTAAAATTAGGACTGTGAAAGGTAATTATTAGATGTTGACGTAGATTTAATATATTACACATTTATTTTTCCAATTTTATTTTATCATATTGATTTTTTACATTTTTTGTTCCTGCATATTGAACTATATTAGATTATTCCTTTATTAACAATAGCTAATTAATGATATTAAATTGTTATTTTATCATATAGTTTCTCGAGAGTCTGATTCTTTACATTTATACATTGCAAACAACCTTGATTGGATGGAGCATTGGATAGAATATACTGAAGAATACTTCAGTAGGTTATCATGGGAAGGGGTGAGTAAGATGATTAAAATAGCGCATCATCATCAAGATCAATTTCCTAATCTTACATCAAGGGAAGTTGATTTAGCCTTTGGTTTAAAAGATAAATAGGAAAGTAAATTTTTTACCCACATTTTCCTAGTTATTTCCCAATTTTTCAATGTATTTGGTTTGTTTAATTTTTTAAATATATATTTACTATGTCCTATATGAGGTTTATTAATTTGCAATGTATTTTTTACTTGTTGTCCATGTCGTAGTTGAAACAACACAAGGCTATGTGGTGTATTGGTCATAAATTTCGTATCAAAATGTTGGATGATAAGATGAAAACCTCGGATTGTGGGATAGCTATAGTGTTTAAGGTCACCAACATTTCCTCTAAAAGTGACAGAAATCCAGAAGAAACTGAGAATAGGTACTATGGGCATTTGGAGGATATAATTGAGTGTGATTTTAACTCCTTTAAAATATTTTTTTTTGAGGTTAAATGGTACAGGCTATAGATACATGAACGTGATCCTCAAAGAACTGTTATTGAGCATGATAATGGTTTTACCATGGTTAATACAAGGGAATTTGAACCAGGTACAAAGCCTTATGTTCTTCTAATTCAATGTGAGCAAGTATTTTACTCAGAGGTTCCTGGTAAAGTAGGTTAGTCATACGTTGTTAGATATGATCCAAGAGGAACACTAGTAAATTATAATCATGTAGCCGAGGATGAAGATGATAACAAGGAAGAGGATCATGATTATGCAAATCAGGAGCAGGTGGCTCATGTAGTCGATTTTTCAGATGAAGAAGTTGAAGAAGTTGATCATCCAAATGTAGGAGACGACGATCTCATTGATGATATCGATAACTATATTAATGAAAATGACATTGATGATGATGTTGATATGAATGAGCCTTTCACTAATATCGATTCTAAACCAGATCCTGATACAAATGTTGAGCTGGAAGAAGAAGAAGATGATTGATATTTAATTGTTGAAAAGAAGAGGTATGTGTTTATATATTTTATATGATATTTATATGTTTTTATTTTGTATAATATAGTATATGATACATGTTCTTTATAATTTCAAATTAGGTACTATGGGGAAATTGAGAGTGATNAGAATGAACTATTATATAAGCCAAGAGGAGATCTATGTGACTACACCTAATCATACCAATGATGTAGGTATGTCATCCCAATGAATGGATGCATTTTTGTTGACATGGAATGGGACAACACATGTACCTTCTTAATTTTCTTTCTTCACTTGATGTGGGCCTGGTCATTCCTAGCCTTGAATTGAAAGTTACCCCTAATATTAGTCATCACCCTTCATGACACTTGTCACCAAACGATCATTAGATCACAAGGTTGGAGGCATATGGGAATTGGTATGAGGATTTATAACCCTACAATAATAAGAGACATTAATTGAACTTTGAATAGATTGAAAGGTGCGTGCAATTGAAAATACTAACAACCCAAAAATAAAAGGGATCAATACACAAACTGTCAATGAGAGGTGATATGGCCGTGGTGTGTAGGAAGAGGCCTAGAACCTTCAAAATTATCATTCTCCAAATATTTTATACAAATTTTACAAGGAAATTGTACTAGGACTAGACACGGGCAACAATGACCTGTGAATGGGGCCAATGTTGAAATTTTTTCAAATTGTTTCTGTATGCATTGAAATTTGACATGGATAGACTATTCGCATGACTTAACGATATGGGAGGGTTTCTGGACTCAAATTTAACTCACACACCCACTTTCTTCCATCATCAATTCATCATGTAAACCATAAACCCTAATTTAGTGGAGCCATCGATTCTTCGAGTTTTAGTGTTCCTAGTGAATGGATGCATTGTTCTTGACATGGAATGGGACAACACATGTACCTTCTTAATTTTATTCCTTCACTTGATGTGGGCCTGGTCATTCCTAGCCTTATATTGAAACTTACCCCTAGTCTTAGTCATCACCCTTCATGACACTTGTCACCAAACGATCATTAGATCACAAGGTTGGAGGAATATGGGCATTGAGATGAGGCTTTATAACCCTACAGTAACAAGAAACATTAATTGAACTTTGACTAGATTGAAAGGTCCGTGCAATTGAAAATACTAACAACTGAAAACTAAAAGGGATCAATACACAGACTACCAATGAGAAGTGATCTGACCATGGTATGTAGGAAGAGCCCAACACCTTCAAAATGATCATTCTCCAAATATTTTAGTGTTCCAAGTGAATGAATGTGTTGTTGTTGACATGGATGGGACAACACATGTACCTTCTTAGTTTTATTCCTTCACTTGATGTGGGCCTGGTCATTCCTAGCCTTGAATTGAAAGTTACCCCTAGTCTTAGTCATCACCCTTCATGACACTTGTCACCAAACGATCATTAGATCACAAGATCAATTCATCATGTAAACCATAAACCCTAATTTAGTGGAGTCATTGATTTGTCGAGTTTTAGTGTTCCCAGTGAATGGATGTGTTGTTGTTGACATGGAAATTATCCATAGTTCAAAGAAATCCATGAATTTGTAGAAATTATATAGGCCATATAAATTATTTGTTGTTAAATGGAGGGCATAGAAATTATGGGGTTAATTAATTTTCAACCATGGAAATGGGCTATGCCTATCCTTGGTTCATCGATGCCCATGATGTTACCTAAAACCATGTACACCTTGTGCACTTTTGATTGATTGTGTATACATACCACACATAGGTGGGGGCATGTTTGTATATAGTTGGAATGATGAGTTGTGTGCTTGTGTCACATTTGTGATTCCTTCTGCACTACATTTCATGACAAATGTCCCAAAGTCTAGTTGGAGTTGAACCACAATGTAGTTAAATTGGAGGCAACCCAACGTCAAAGGTTCATGTCTTAACATATGGTTTTCTCATCATTCATGGAAAGTGAATTCCATAGTGTTATTTGAAAGAACTTGCATCGTTTTAGAAATTTTCCACCAACATAGTAGATTATTTAAAGAAAATGCTTCTACTCGATCCATGTTATCAAAATTTTGTAGCTTGGAGCAGTATAAAGTCTAGAAGTATAAAAAAAATATTATATTAAACAATACATTAAACTCTCTTTATTTGAATTTTCCATATGAATAAGATTTTTGGCAATTAAATTCAAGGAATTTAGCAAATTTAATTGTCAATGCTTGAAATTGAGATTCAACAATTTTTTTTTTTTTTTTAAACAAAACACCAAATGTAGTGACTAAGCTCCCAATGTATGCAAGAAGAACCAGCGTGCTCACACTTACACCCATTGTAAGAGACTCCAACTTTTTCTTAATAATGGCTATCATAGCATGACACTGTTATGTGGCTAACTTTGACCCTCATAAATGTCATAGTTTAACGAAATTCATCTATACTTGCTTATAAATAAGAGGTATCCATACATAATTTAAATTATTTCTCATAGATCAAGGATGTTGAGGGCCCAAATTTGAATAGGGTAAAATGGTGGGGGATCTCATGGTAATCACTTAAAATGAAAACAAATTATTTCTCATTAATATCTAACTACACTTATGTTAGGGTTTCAAAGGAATTTTGACACATTTCTTTATTGTTACCCTCATTCTTAGTGGGTATGAGGGATTCAAACCATTATTGTGAGATCCAAAGCATAGGAAGGAGCCCATTTCACACGACCAAAGGGAGATAGTCTGCGAGGAGAAAGTCACAGGAGATAGTCTGCAAGGGGATAGTCTATGAGGAGAACAATGAGGAGATAGTCTGTGAGGGGCCAGGGATGAGATAGTATACGAGGGAGAGAGATAGTCTGTGAGGAGATACTAGAGCACGCGACCAAGGGGAGATAGTCCACGAGGAGAAAGTCGCATAAGATAGTCTGCGAGGAGAACAATGAGGAGATAGTCTACGAGGGGATAGTCTATGAGGAGAACAATGAGGAGATAGTATGCGAGGAGCCAGGGAGGAGATAGACTATGAGGGAGATAGATAGTCTGCGAGGAGATATTATTCGAGGGCACATGAGGGTACATGGAGGGAACACGCAAGGGCACCAAGCATGGTGAGTACCTCTATTCAAAACAAATCCACTAGTAGACAAGAGAAGAGTTGTATTTGTTGGATGTTGTAGATAAATATCATTTATATTATTGTCATTAGGAACAAGGTGAGAAACTTTATTGTTTTCCACTAAAACATATAAAAATTAGCATTTGAAGTCATTAAAGGTGAACATTCCGGACTTATTGATTCATTGCGTTTATATATGATTATTGTGTAATTTTAAATGAAGAAAAACTAACCATGTTTCCTAAGGGAACTGAAGAGATTCTAACCTAATACCTCCATGATAAAGTTATTAGTATCCAACCAATATTTTTGAAACTACATTAAAACTTCAAGGAAGAGAGGGTTTGGTAAACCTTGGCTCTCATATTGTCTTGAAAACCTAAGTTCATTCTAGGAGAAGAAGTTAAACTATTATGCTAATCCAATTGAAGGACATTGGCAACAAAAAGTGAAATACCTAACAATGACATTACTAATGTTAAAAAATAATCTAATAGTTGAAAATATGGATGTTTCACTTTTGGGCATCGAGACTAGGGTAGGTAGTTTTGATGTGTGTATGAGGTAGTTAGAAGAACCTATGCCTTATACAACCACTATTCACAATGCAATTGAGGCCATCATCAATTTAGTTTTAGAGTTTTGTAATAAGGCAGTGAAATTGATGGAGTTTCATGCACCCCTCTCAAAAATTGTCAAGATCGTCCAGATATACCATGTCAAATTAAAACATCATATGGTAGAAACACATGATCCCTTAGTAGATTCTCCATTTACCAAATTCAGTGATCCCCTAATCACATGCACACTCCACATGATTCTTGACGATGAAGTCATGGGTTTAGTTTTAAGAAATGACCACTATGTATCCCAGTGACATCACAATGAACCACATATGTTGAAAACCATGTTTAGATATTTATATTAGCAACACAAATAAGAATAATCTATAAGTAAACTTAAATTAATTAGGTGTTTGTCTCTATCACTGATAAGCTCAGTGATGTCATTCAATCTTATTTATATTCAATTGGCCTTATAACATGCCAACTTCGATGTTCTAGTTATCTAAGACTTAGCAACATTCAACTATGTCTCATTTTCCAAATGAGTCTTTATATTTGGAGATAGTTCATATATCTAAGTCAATATAGCAAAACTTTGGTTCTCCCATTCTCATTCCACCTTTACCAATTCACAGACCTTTGATGGTATACAATGCGAATCAATAGGAACTATATCTAAATTTTTATCGAGTTAGGTTGTCTTAGTCAATGTTGCAGTTATGAGTACCCATGATGACTTTAACTTACCCCTTGGTCATGAAAAGTGTGCCCTAATGTATTAGGGAATTTTGGGGACCCAAGGGAGGCTCCTCAACCTAGAAAAGAACCCAACTAGTGCACAAGACCCGAGAGAAGTCATAAGGACAAATAAGGACAAGTGAGTGATTTACCCCAAGGAGGAAATTTGTTGAGTGCAAGAGTCAATAAACTCAATTGGTTGGTTTGGACAACGAGTAACCTCATTGAATAAGTGATTTTTCTTCTTAGGGGTAAATCATATACCTTAAGGCTCAAGAAGGTTTAGTCACTAGGTTTGGAGACTCACTGGCCTCCCAACCTAGAAAGTTTCCTTTTCTTGGCTAAATTATCCAAACATACAAAAACATTAACACCTTTCTTTTCTTACTTGAATGATGAAGGTTCAATTACTAACTTTTAAAGGAATTTTGGTCTCCTCACTTAGTGATTTATCTATCATAAGGAAAAATGATGGATTGGGAAATCAACAAGTCCTTGAAGTCAATGACTTAGATGTTTTCTTGACAAAATGGTTCATAGAGATAACAACAAAAATATTTAAGGAGATTCTACAATGTGAATTCTCCATTACTCAAAAAAAAAATTAAACTCTTCTTCTATGAAACATTGAGTTTCCTGCATGGTTGCTTGGTGATTTCAAAACTTCTTCAACTAGTTAATAGTACTGAGTCATGAAGGGATCCAATACCTTCATAAATATTTACAGATCAAATTCAGGCTTGAAAAACTGATCCTAAATCCTCATAGATATAAACTACCTCATGTACGAGCTCAATATCAACAAACTAAAAGAAGTATTGGCAAGTGATTAAAAATAAATTTAAAAGAGTCTTGGTGGAATCCCTTGATTTCTCAACCTGCAACTTACACAACTTTATGCAATTTACACAACTTTAAAGTTAGATAGTTAGAGGAGAATGATGATTTTGAAGGTGCTAGGCCTCTTCCTACACACCACCAGATCACTATCCAACTTTATAAATCAACATGCAACTAAGAAACTTTATGCAACTTCAGCAACTTTATGCAACTACGCAACAATTGGTTTTATTTTATGCATTGAAGAGTGCACCCTAATGGATTAGGGAAGTTTAGGGACCCAAGGGAGGCTCCTCAACCTAGAAAATACCCCAACTAGTGCACAAGGCCCAAGCGAGGTGATAAGGACAAATACGGACAAGTAAGTGATTTACTCCAAGGAGGAAATTTGTTGAGTGCAAGGGTCAATAACCTCAATCGGTTGGTTTGGACAATGAGTAACCTCACTGAATAAATGATTTTTCATTTTGGGGGTAAATCATATACCTTAAGGCTCAAGAAGGTTTAGTCACTAGGTTTGGAGACTCACTGGCCTCCTAACCTAGAAAGTTTCCTTTTCTTGGCTAAATTATCCAAATATAAAAAGAAATTGACACCTTTATTTTCTTACTTCATTGATGAAGGTTCAACTACTACATTTTAAAGGACTTTTGGTCTCCTAACTTAGTGATTTATCTATCATGAGGAAAAATTATGGATTGGGAAATCAACAAGTACTTCAAGTCAATGACTTAGATGTTTTCTTAACAAAATGGTCCATAGAGATAACAACAAAAATATTGAAGGAGATTCTACAATGTGAATTCTCCATTACTCAAAAAAAAAATTAAACTCTTATTCTATGCAACATTGAGTTTTCTGCATGGTTGCTTGGTGATTTTGAAACTTCTTCAACTCGTCAACAGTACTAAGGAGTCATGAAGGGATCCAATACTTTCATAAATATATACACATCAAATTCAGGTTTGAAAAATTGATCCTAAATCCTCATAGATATAAACTACCTCATGTGCGAGCTCAATATCAACAAACCAAAAGAAGTATTGGAAGGCGATTAAAAATAAATTTAAATGAGTGTTGGTGGAATCCCTTGATTTCTCAACTTGCAAATTATGCAACTTTATACAATTTATGCAAATTTAAAGTTGGATTGTTGGAGGGGAATGATGATTTTGAAGGTGCTAGGCCTCTTCCTACACACCCCTGGATCACTATCCAACTTTATAAATCAAAATGCAACTACACAACTTTATGCAACTTACGCAACTTTATGCAACTACACAACAATTGGTTTTATTTTATGCATTTAAGAGTGCGCCCTAATGGATTAGGGGCGTTTGGGGATCCAAGGGAGGCTTCTCAACCTAGAATGAACACAAATAGTGCACAAAGCCCAAGAGAGGTCATAATGAAAAATAAGGACAAGTGAGTGATTTACCCCAAGGAGGAAATTTGTTGAGTGTAAGGGTCAATAACCTCAATCGGTTGGTTTGGGCAACGAGTAACCTCACTGAATAAGTGATTTTTTTTGTTTTGGGGGTAAATCGTATACCTTAAGGCTCAACAAGGTTTAGTCACAAGGTTTGGAGACTCACTGGCCTCCCAACCTAGAAAGTTTCCTTTTCTTGGCCAAATTATCCAAATATACAAAAAAAATTGACAACTTTATTTTCTTACTTCATTGATGAAGGTTCAATTACTAGCTTTTAAAGGACTTTTGGTTTCCTGACTTAGTGACTTATCTACCATGAGGAAAAATGATGGATTGGGAAATCAACAAGTACTTCAAGTCAACGACTTAGATGTTTTATTGACAAAATGGTTCATAGAGATAACAACAAAAATATTGAAGGAGATTCTACAATGTGAATTCTCCATTACTCATAAAAAAAATTAAACTCTTTTTCTATGCAACATTGAGTTTTTTGCATGGTTGCTTGGTGATTTCAAAACTTCTTCAACTCGTCAATAGTACTAAGGAGTCATTAATGTTACACATCAAAATCACTCATTACGATGATGGCCTAGTGTCATCATCACTAATGTCGCAAAGTGTCGCATTTTGGCCGAAAGTGTCGCAAATATAATACTATCATCTTGTCTATGTTGTGTCTCAGATGAAATTATCGAGAACATTCACAAGACACCTCAAAATACTGGTTTTAAAGAGGAGAAGTCATTTGACAAAGAGTACAAGTATTTTTCCACTGAGAAACCCACTCAAATATCATTTTTAGAAGGAAACACTCCCCTATACACTGTCAAGGAGTGTTGGCACTCTGTGCCCTCTTTTGGGGGAGCGTTACAACACTTTGTGCCCCATTAAGAGGGAGAATTTCCCCTTTTGAGGGAATTTTGTACTGTTGAGAGAAATCATGGAAGAATCCCCTCAATCTCTGAAGGTATTTGGATTCAAATCTAAGGTCAAGCCTCGATCTTAGGGAAGACCCACAACTGAAGGAGAAGAATCCTCAACTTATCACAAAGATCTCTTAAGTGGTTAGGCCTCTCCAAGCCTATATAAGGAGGCCTTCTCATGGTGAAAGGGGGATGGAGGCATTGTGAAGCATCTAACTTATGATCTCATAAGGGAGATATCATTAAAGCATCAACATTCTGTGCGTGGATTATTTGAGCAAGGGTCTGGACAAAGAGAGCTTGGTGAAGCTGTTGCACCTACATCCATAGCTATAAGAATCACTTTGTTTTCATTAATATAAATCTATTCTTGGCTTGTTTCCTTTAAAGTTTGTGTACGTTTCATGAAGTTGGTTCTTTCATAGATCCATTATGAAGCTAATCATAGTAGAGTAGGAAGTATCATTGTTGTTTCTCTTTGTATTACAGGACCTTTTGAAGAACTTGGAGATCAAGATCAACCAGGATCGAGCAAGGACAAACGTCAGTAAAAAGGTATTTACTATTCCTCATTCTTTTTCTTTGATATTTTAGCTTCATGAAAAGGAAAGTCAGTGTCCATGATAGAACTTTTTTTTCTTGGTCATATGGGTCTAGTATCCAATAGGAAATCCACTTGTCTACAAAGGGATTATCCTGTAACAGAAATTGGCGACTCCACTGGGGAGGAACCTTTGAGGTTTTTCCTTCCTAGATCTTGTTTGACCTTTGCTCATTTTTTATCTTATTCATAATGTGTCCTTTATTCTTAGATGTGTTGATTGATCCTTTACTTCATCCCATACACTTTGGATTTCTGAGTTTTCTTGAGTTTTTGGTTTTCTAGGCATTTTTCTGAATTTGTAGAGCCTAGTGCTCCCCTACCCTTGCTACCAGAGTGTTGGCATTCCCTGCTAGGCTTCCATAGAGAGTTGCAACACTTTGGTTCTCTTGACACCATAACGTTGCCCTTTTTCTGAGGAAAATATTGTAGGAGTTGATCCTTGATTCCATTTCTTGTTGTTTTCATCTACTCAAAGTCCTTATTACCTTAGTGTATCCTTGTGGGTCTCCAACACCTTGATTTATGAGAATTCATGATGCTTTGTTTGGGTTTGTGACATCTTTTTATTCCTTACTTTGAGTCACTCTTCTTTTTTTGAGATTTTGAGTCAATCTACTACTTTATCATTCATTTGATTGTATGAAATTTTTTGTCAGGAAACTCAGATATCTATTCCACTATTCCATTTGATCTTTGACTTCATTTTCCCAAGCAATTCATTCTTGATTTTGGGTAGTGAAACTAGCTTGCATTTGAAGTAGCGGAATTGCATGGTTTTTGGCTTTTTTGGGACATTGTGCATCTGTAATGATGAATGTTTTCTCCTTCTCGTAGCATAGTTTTCATCGAAATGAAAAGATTGCATCTTCATCTCTTTGCATAGCTTTCGATTTGGTCAAAACACCATATTGTCCACACCATTTTCCTTTTGAGTAACATCAGTCTAAAAAATCAAGTGCTAAACTAAAAATTGATTAGACATTTTTACATTTTCTGGTAGCAAACCTACAATAGATTAGTTGTAGGGATTTGGAATAGGTGTGAAAGATAACTTTCCAAAGATGAAAACAAACATAGGATCTTGTGTTAGGGAGCGGTGAAATCCAATTGCTACATTTTATTCTAGGAAGCCCTTCTCACACAAGGGTCAAACCTGAGGTCTTATTGAGACTAGTAGAGTTACTCACCCTGCTTTGTTAGTCTTGGTGTAGAGATTGCACATATTATGGGGGTCGCTTGAAGGTATACCCACAATGATGATTGGAATCCTTTCAAGTTTATTTCAAGCTAGATACCCTGCCCTTGCACGTGGATCAGACTGTCGATTGTTTCCCTAGGCATCACTGTTGTAGTTGGTAACCTTAGTGGCCTATCTCTTTAGTGTCTTTACACAAGGTGACTGTGGAGGGGTAAGTCTTCATGGTACCTGGAATCAACATTGGCCAAACTCACTCAGGCTCCTTGGAGGGTATACCCACGATTATGTGTGGGAGCTTGCACCAAGGTGTAAGTCCATTAAGTAGTTTGTCAACGTAACTTTTCTACCCGCTCTATCTCAGCCCCTTCTTATTTTGTTCTTGTGACGTTGGATTTCATCACCAACTAGTGTGCTCATTGTGAGAAGATTTTTTTTTCTTCCTTGCTTACTAGATTTTTAGCATGTGTTGTTTGTTCTCCCTAGCATAATCTAGATTGGATCTTTATTTTTATGGCATCAGTTTCCAGAATGACCAATGAAGGAACCCCTTTTCCAGGGAAATCCTTTGTTTTTCCTTCTTACGGAAACATTGGTCCCCCTTACATCACTACTTTGAGCCTTCCAGGTCTCACAATTGGGTTACTAGTATGGTTTTTTTCCACTCTGGTGATCTTGAATGCAGGTGCTTCAGATGTAAGCACACCACCCACACATCAAGATCATGTTGACCTTTCTCCTTCTTCGTCCGTCAGGTCTCCTTCCTTTCTCCTTCGCCTAGTGAAATCTCTCAAGTGATTAGCCAAATTGATAAGAAGAAGAAGAAACAAAAAGAGAAGGAGAAGAACCAGAAAGGGACCAAGCCTCCAACTACATCAGATGTTGGATCCAAGAAACCAACTATTGTTAATAGTACTAGGAGTGTTGATGAGGTCAATAATATTAAGATGAAGAATCTGAAACCCAAATTCCCTTGCAGTCTTTGTAAGGGTGAACACTTTCTGAGGGATTTCCCTGGTATTCCCAAAGTCTTAGAAATGTGGTCCTCCACATAATTGGCCCCTACTGGTCATGTTGGTGATACCCCATCAATTAGTGACATTAAGGTTGGTAAGAAGAAGACAACTGTCAAGTTTCCTTGTATGGATGAGGCTTCTTCTCTTTTGGAAAAGCTTCAACTTCCAACTGGTTATCGTAATATTTCCCCCAACCCATCATTAGTTGATGGAATGGTCAATCCGATTGCATCCCCGGTCAGTCTGGTTGATCAGGTGGTCAATCTAGTTTCATCCTTAGTTAAACCACCAATTTATTAGGTGGTCAATCTAGTTTCATCCTTGGTTGAACCACTAACCCAAGTAGTTGATCCATTTCTGTCATCGATCAACCCCACTTTTCATCTAAAAAGTGAAACCCAAGTGATTGATCTGGTTACTTCATCGGTCAATCCCACTCCTCCTTTGAAGAGTGCCAAAGTGGTCGATTTGGTTATATCATTGGTCGATCCCACCCCTCCATTGAGGAGTTCCAAAGTGGTCAATCCGGTTCCATCCCCAGTCATTCCAGTTGATCAGGTGGTCAATCTAGTTTCATCCTCAGTTGAAACACCAACCAAAGTAGCTGATCCAATTCCATCATTGGTCACTCCCACTCTTCATCAAAAGAGTGAAACCAAAGTGGTTGATTTGGTTCCTCCATCGATCGATCCCACTCCTCCATTGAGGAGTGCCAAAGTGGTTTCCCCGGTTACTTCATCGGTCAATCCCACTCCTCCATTGAGGAGTGACAAAGTGGTTTCTTCGGTTAAATCATTGGTCAATCCCACTCCTCCTCTGAAGAGTGCCAAGGTGGTCGATCTGATCCCATCATCGATCGATCATACTCTCCCTATAGAAAGTAAACCCGATACTACCCATGTTTTTCTCGTTGATACAAAATATACCGTGCTGGAGGGAATTACTCCTTCTCTCACGAAACCCCCTCCAAGTAATGAGGCCATCCTTTTTTATTCAGGTGAGCTAACTAGACCTCGTCTTCCCTCTCACATTCCTTTCCAGATTACAATACAAGTTTGTGGTCGGGACATTCCTCAGACGTTGATATATGAAGGTGTGTCTATTAGTATTTTTTCCTCTATTGCTTAGAGAGCTTTGGGTTGTCCTCAACTTGCGTCAGTTACAAATAATCTATTAGCTTTTAACAGAAGAACAAACCAACCTTTAGGGACCCTTCCTTAGTTTCCCATAACTTTGGGAGGGAAAACAATCTTTGTTGATGTCATGGTAGTCCAAGACCCTTTGGATTTCTCTTTACTCCTTGGATGAGATTATGTATATTCCATGAAAGCCATTTTTTTCACTCTTTTTCATGTGATATCTTTCCCTCATGATGGAAGAATTGTGACTATTGATCAACTTTCATTCATCCGTCTTGACTGGATTACCTCCCTAAATGGTTCTTATAAGTAGACAATATCACCCCCGCCACATGTTAATTATGTGGCGTTGTCTCCCATGCCTTCAACTTCCAATGACTTGGATTCGATAATTGACATGGTGATCTCTTCGGTAGGGCTATTGGAGCCTGATCTCCTTACCCGTATCATGGACCTCGACATGTGTTCCTTCCAAAGTATTCTTCTTCCATCCAGTGAAGATCTCTTGGAAGCCATGACTAAGTTTTGTCCCTTGACATGGTGTCCTTCCAGAGAATTATCCTCTTGGGAGCCATGATTAAGCAAAGGTCATGAGAATAATCTTTCTTCTCTGTGGAAAGCTCGTTAAAAAATGAAACATAAGCTATGAGCATAGTTTTCTCTCTGTAGCAATCTCGTTGAAAAATGAAACAAAGGTATTGAGCATAGTTTTCCTATCTGTAGCAAGCTTATTAAAAAATGAAACAAAGGTCTTGAGCATAGTTTTCCTCTCAGTAGCAAGCTTGTTAAAAATTGAAACATAAATCTGGGGATTAAACCCAGAGCCCTGAGCATAGTTTTTTTCTTGTGTCAAGCTCGTTAAAAAATGAAACAATCACCTCTCCTCAAAAGTTGAGTCTTTCGCCAGATCTCGTAGATGTCGCGTCAAGTCTTTTGTTAGGTCTCATATTTGAACCTTCATTTCATCCACCTGTATCCTTTTTCTCCATCTAGTACAGAAATTGGTGACAACCTCAAAGTTGGTGAATGAATTGAAGCTTGGGGGGCATGTCTCCAGCCTTTGATGATCATTTTGGAGTTAAGCCACTGGATTTCAAGATGGGGGCAGATTACTGAGCTTAGTCTTTGTTCTTTCTCGCGCTCTTAAAAACATGAAAATGTAACTGAGTATACTTTTATCACTTTTTCAAACTCGTAAAGGTTATATGAAAAAGGAACCCCCTGGAGTCTCCTTTAATCTCTTTTCAGACTCTCTAAATGTGAAAATATTGCGGAGTGATCTTGATTCCTTTCCCACTCGTTAAAAGGTTTGAAAGGGCATCTTTCGAGTGATAATTTATCTCTTTTTCGACCTCGCAAGACTAACATTACAAAAAAGGACCACTTTGGAGTCATCTTTAAGTCATTTTCAGACTCTCTAAATATTAAAGACAACCAAGTTTACCTTATTTGGACTCATTAAATGATCATAAATTGAAGGGCCCATATGGGACCGAACCCTTACTTCTTCTAGTTTGTTAAACAAAGGAAGAGAGACTTACCGAAGGTGAGTTATATCGAGCATGTGTTACCCTCCTCAAGCTCATTAAACCAAAAAGAGGTACTCATCTATCTGGATGGGGGAAAAATTGAAAGTAGTTTTTGAGAACATTACTAATAATCCTTATAGTCTCCTTTGAACATGACATTTTATCTTTGCACGCATTTCAATCCATTGAATCTCTGCACTGAACCAATCCTTTGAGTTTCCTTACTCCTTTGGGTCACTCAACAAAATTCACAGTATCCATTGCATCATCATGTTTTGGTCCATGTCATGTTTCTGCTGTTGTGCCTTAGTGTTCAAGGAAAGTATCTACCTCGAGAGTCATCCATCACAAATATCTTGTTTCAATGTTAGTCCATGTTCATTTGATCCATTAATTACATCTCTGTGTTAGTTTCATGGCGTTGATGGGGGATACACCAAGACCCTCCTTCGACGAGTCTATTCCTATCGACTTCAACACATTATCTAGGAGCTAGACTTAAAAACCAGTTAGTACCTTGGGACCTACATGCCTCAATGGTAGGCCTCCTCACTTCCAAAAGTCGGTTTACATAATTGAATCCTTATCGGGTGATTCCATGGATGTTTGACTTCATCTCATCCATTCACATTTGTTGGAATGTACTAGAGTACCTTTGGAATCATTGACATCAATGGTGATTTCCCTCGTGCTTGTGAACGGTTTACCTCATTGATCAGTAATCAAGTGGCTTCTGCCATGTTCGACATCAGGACATCTATTCACATGGTTAGATTCATACTACATTGGGATCGATAAGAAGACCCTAGTTTGAGTCATCACTCTTATATGTACTTTTCCCAGGTTGCGACGAAGTTTCTTTTGAACATTGACACATATACTGTCACATAGATCCACTTTGTATTGGTCTGTGGCTATGTCTTGTCGTCTCGTAGATCCACTGTGTATTTTTTGTGGCTATGATCAGCTATTGTCATGGAATTATAGATCCAAATTGTATCTTTGGTGGCTATACTCTTTGTTAATATAATTATGGATTCACAGTGTATTTTATGGTGGCCATACCTTGAAAGTATTTATCACTCAAGCATAGGTATGCCTGCCTTGTGTTTGAAACATGTCATAATATTTGTTTGATGGTTGTGTGCAGCTTCTATCATGTGTTCTGAGACCTTACCCTTGCCTGAAAAAGTCTACAAATTACTTCAGTCATCAGTTCTAGTCTTCTAACTTCGCACTTTGGGGGGTAATCTGTTACACATCAAAATCACTCATTACGATGATGGCCTAGTGTCGTCATCACCAATGTCTCAAAGTGTCACATTTTGGCCACAAGTATCACAAATATAATACTGTCATCTTGCTATGTTGTGTCTCGGATGACATTATCAAGAAAATTCACAAGACACCTCAAAATACTGGTTTTGAAGAGGAGAAGTCATTTGACAAAGAGTACAAGTCTTTTTCAACTGATAAACCCACTCAAATATCATTTTTGGAAGGTAGCGCTCCCCTATACACTGTCAGGGAGTGTTGGTGCTCCGTGCCCTTTTTTGGGGGGAGCGTTGCAATGCTCTGTTCCCCATTCAGAGGGAGAGATGCCATTTATGAGCAAATTTTGTACTGTTGAGAGAAATCAGGGAAGAATCCCCTCAATCTCTGAAGGTAGTTGGATTCGAATCTGAGGTCAACCCTCAATGTTAGGGAAGATCCACAACTGAAGGAGAAGAATCATCAACTTATCCCAAAGATCTCTTAAGTGGTTAGGCCTCTCCAAGTCTATATAAGGAGGCCTTCTCAAGGTGAAAGGGGGATGGAGACATTGTGAAACATCTAATTTATGATCTCATAAGGGATATATCATTGAAGCATCAACATTATATGTGTGCATTATTTGAGAAAGGGTTTGGACAAAGATATCTTGGTGAAGTTGTTGCACCTACATCCATGGCTGTAAGAATCATTATGTTTTCATTAATATAAATCTATGCTTGGTCTGTTTCCTTTAAATTTTGTGTATGTTTCATGAACTTGTTTCTTTCATAGATCCATTATGAATCTAATCATAGTAGAGTAGGAAGTATCATTGTTGTTTCTCTTTGTATTACAGGACCTTCTTAAGAACTTGGAGATCAAGATCAACCTCGATCGAGCAAGGACAAACGTCGGTAAAAAGGTATTTACTATTCTTCCTTCTTCTTCTTTGATAGTTTAGCTTCATGAAAAGGAAAGTCAGTGTCCACAATAGAACTTTTCTGTCTTGGTCATAGGGGCCTAGTATTCAAGAGGAAATCCACTTGTCCATAGGGGGATTATCCTGTAACAATTAAGGGATCCAATACCTTCATAAATATTTACACATCAAATTTAGGCTTGAAAAATTGATCCTAAATCCTCATAGATATAAACTACCTCATGTGTGAGATCAATATCAACAAACTAAAATAAGTATTGGCAAGCGATTAAAAATAAATTTAAATGAGTGTTGGTGGAATCCCTTGATTTCTCAACTTGCAACTTACGCAACTATATGCAACTATATGCAACTTTATGCAACTATATTGCAACTATATGCAACTTATGCAACTATGAAACTATATGAAACTTAGGCAACTATATGCAACTATGCAAATATATGCAACTATATGCAAATATGCAACTTATCCAACTATATGAAACTATATGCAACTATGCAACTATATGGAACTTTATGCAACAATTCAACTTATGCAACTGTGTTGGTACCACAAACTTATATTCTAGTACCACATTGCGGGCTTTATGAATAGTACATGACCAGTAGCAAGAACTAAGAAACCGAATTGCATATTTGAGGGACATGAAGGAAATCGTATATTTGTATGTGCAACAAAAACAATAGTTCAAGGTGAAGAGCTGTTGATCGATTACAAATTAAACCAAATAGATGGAGGGGGTGCGGCTATGGGGGTAAATATATTACATACCATTCAACTCAACATTTGATCAATCATTGTTATAATTTATCGCTGCAATATTTCAATTTTTTAATGCATATATTTCATTTTTCATTATTTATTTTCTGATATTACTGCAATATTTTATTTTTTTAATGTTACAATTACTTTCATAACTCTTGTTGATTAATTTATTGTGTCAACATATATCCAGGGTGACCGTGAGATATCATAGGATACATCTATCTAGGGTGACCGTGGAAAGGGACCCAGGGTGCCTTAGCAGGTAGATGTTAAATACAGTAACAACTTATGACTACAACAACTAAATTTCATAAATTCATTATTTTTTTTTTCTGATATTACTACAATATTTCATTTTTTTAATGTTACATGTGAATTTCATAAATTTTGTCGATTGATTTATTGTGTCAACTTTTGTCCAGGGTGACTGTGGCAGAAAATCACCTGCTACATCTGTCTAGGGTGACCATGGAAAGACACCCATTGTGCCTCGACAGGTAAATGTTAAATACAGTGACAATTTATGATTACAATAACCAAATTTATGAAATTTCATTATTATTTTTTTTGATATCACTGCAATATTTCATTTTTTTAATGTTATAGGTGAATTTCATAACTTTTGTTGATTGATTTATTGTGTCAACTTCTGTCCAGGGTGACTGTGGAAGAAAATCACCTGTTACATCTATCCAGGGTGACTGTGGAAAGCCACCAGTTGTGCCTCAGCAGGTAAATGTTAAATACAGTAGCAACTTATGACTACAACAACTAAATTTCAGAAATTTCATTATTTTTTTTTCTGATATTACTCCAATATTTCATTTTTTAAATGTTACAAGTGAATTTCATAACTTTTGTTGATTTATTTATTGTGTCAACTTTTGTCCAGGGTGACCATATCCAAAAATCACCCACTACATCTGTCCAGGGTGACCATGGAAAGGCACTCGTTGTGTCTCAACAGGTAAATGTTAAATATAGTAATAACTTATGACTACAATAACTAAATTTCTCAAATGTTAAAGTTCATCTCATTAATTTTATTCATCAATGTATTGTGGCATGGTCAATGTGGGAAGGCTCCCACTGAGGATATTGATGAGGATGAAACATTTTATTCCACTGACCCAATGAAAACTGTAACAAAGGCCTTGAAGAAGGATAACATAGAATAGCTAGGTTTTCTTAGCAAAAGACCCCTAACACAGGAGGACACAGAAACAATTGTAGAGCTACAAAATACAATAACTAATTTTAGGGTAAGTGGTATCTTCACATATTTTTATCAGCTATGACAATTCCATATCTGTTTTTTTGTTTTATATTTTCTATATGATATGATAAAGTAATTTTATCCTTTTGTAGGAGTTTTCAAACCCTGTGCCTCGAGAGCCTTTCGATACTGCAGCTGCTATAGGTAGAAGTGATGGTCCAATGCAACAAAAATGTTGACATAGCAAAGTGAAAGTGAGGCTTTTTTAGCCTCATGAGGTTCCCCTTGAATCCATTGATGAGCACAATGATTTTGACTGGCATGACATGCCGGAGCATGATGAGCCATAGTCTGGGACTCCACATGACTCCGGAGAGGAACACACTATATATGGAGAGGAAACTATTCTGCATGGAGAAGAATGAATTAAAAGCACCAGATCACTAGTTGTCAACTTTTTGGTGGATGACGCAGGTGTTCCGATCAAGATTTAGAAGATTGCAGGTAATTGTTAATTAATTGATTCATTTTTTTCATGAAATTGAAATGGACATTTGTTGAGATTATTATAAATTAATGGATCACATGTTTCTGCAGGAAACAATGTTTTCTATAGAAACTTAAATGACAAAGCAGTGGAGTTGTTTGGCCCCACCATTCGTACATAGTGGAATGACTAGGATAACAAAAATAAATATGATTTAATAGACCACATGGTAAAATTGTTCGGCAACACTTTCAACAAGAAAGTGGTTATAAAGTTATCCAACGAGAATTTAAAATATACCAGGGCTATAGGGAGAAATTGCAATTAGACCTCAAGATTGAGTCCCTCCCATGGTTCTAGAGAAAGAGTGGAAGGCCCTGATAGAGGATGCAAAGGAGAAATTGTTTAAAAAACAAGGAAGACATCCATGAATTGGTCAATAAAGGTACAACACATGTCATATTATTAGTGAAATATGATCATTTATGTTTTTCTTTCATGTTTTAAGTAATAATTCCGATATCTATTTTTTTCAAAAATTCCATATGTAGGCTACCAGACACCTCCAAAGAAACCAAGGCTAGAGTGGAAAAGCACAGGTAGCATAAACTAGGCCAGGGTGTCTATGGAAAACTAAAATCTTGAATCCTAATATTTAAATGATTAACTTTGGTTAATATTTATTTAACAGTAGCGAACAAATATATGTTTTTGTTATTGGTATTTTTAATGGTGTTATGCATTGTATTTAAATATGTTCGACACTGCTGCCATCGAGGAGGACCTAAAGCTTGGTTACAAGGATGGTTTTAAAAGTGTGATTGAATATAGGAAAAGGTTGGGCCAGACTCTAATCTCCCCAGCCATGCAGGTAAATAAAATGAATAAGGAAACTGTAGTAGCATGCTTGTAAAGTGTATTCATATTTTATTATATCACCCTTAACTAAGAACTTATGTTTGTTTTCAAGAAATAGTGCTACTGCAGCAGTGAATCTAGTAGTATTCAATAGACACCACTTCATACAAGGGTGCACATGTCCAATGATAGTGGGGAGCAGAGTACCCATTCCAGTATGTATGGTTCAGAATTAGAAATATTTACTGTGATTGTAGATATTTATTTCCTGACTTATAATTATATATTATCTTCTCAAAATTAAAGAGCATGTAGCTTAGGAGGGTGAATTGTGAGAGGAACCAAGTGGACAATAAATTATCGCACCAACTTTCACAACTACACAGACAGGTAAAGAGCAACAGTGTAATGTTAATCAAAATAATGAATTAGTTATTTCAATTATATTTCAACATATCAATATTATCATTTTCGTTGTTGCAATTCACGACCCTGCACAGATGCCCCGATGCCCTTCTCAGCGACATACCAAAAGTATGGTACATGAGTGCATGGAAACACAAACAATAGAAGGACAAGGCACACAAAATACAATGTGCTTGGATTATTATGATACCCTAATTGTCAATTTTATGAATGTAAAAAAACATAAATCAAATAAAAATTAGATGTATAAATCCATGAATTGTATTTGGATTTTTATCAATGTTTATATGTTCATATGCTTCAATGTTTATATGTTCATATGTTTTAATGACTATCCTAGTTATGCATGAATGTTTATATGTTTTCTATATAAACAAAATCATTTGTTGGGTATGGGGAATTGAGAGCGAAGTGAGGGGGGGAGGGGCCATATGAGCTTCCACATTCACATGTTTGGCCCTGTTCAGTAGAGAATAACCTATTCTCTAAACAAAGAGAACCTCATTAAGGTATGCGACCACTTATGTTTTTCTAGAGTATTTTACATAACTAAATGCATGTTTATTTGCTTATATATTATTTACTCATATAACAAATTTGTCTTTTATGATTCATGCAGGTCTTGGTGATGGAAATGCATCTTGTGGAAAACTCTTATCAAGTTGTATGGGCCAATGGATCTGGCGAAAGGACAATGATAAGGTAAGGGTTTTGACGTGTTTTTTAAAATAGGCTTTATACTAGTAAAAGTTCACAATCCTCATGAAAGGATAGAATTGCATTTTTGGTAGACACACATCAATTGTTTTAACAAAATATGAATCATAGACTCTGGGAAAAATCTTTTTTTGTATTCTTACATTGACCAATACAACTATAACATATTTTTAGTACAAAATCTTAAAAACACACACACACACACACACACACATGAACCCTAAGTAAACAAATGATAGAAGATAAAGGGAGAATATGTACTGATAGGAGGGAATGAAGATAATAATATGAATAATGGAGTGGATAGTGCACTCTAGCCTTGAATTGAATGATGCTTGCATCCAACATGTCTCATTGTAATGTATGTTGTGATAGTTGTGTCTTCTTACTATAATGTATGCTTCTATGTCCATCATGGGACTCCTAGAGAACCACCTATCATTCATGATCCAACACATAGTAGTCAAGAATCTCATCCATTGCTAATGTCTGAAAGTACCGTATGATTAACTAAAAAATTGTATCCTTAATTATGAGCTATCAATCTTTACTATCACCATATTCTTCTAGTTCATGTAGATTTATATTTGAAGCTGGAAATATTAGTGAAGAATTCAAGAACTACTTCCATGCAAAATATATCTACATTCAACACTTTATGAGCTATCCCAACATTTTTCCAATTGTGGATTTTCAAGAGGTGATTAGCTCCCACATTTTATTTACCTAGTTTAACCACCACTTCAAAATCAAACTTCTAAAATAGTAGCAAACATTGATAGCATTAACCTTCCAACATTGTATTGTTAACCAAATACTTGACCACCAAATTATCAATGGACAACTTGATGGACTGGTCCAACAGATAATACTTGAAATTTTGTAGCATATACACCATCACGAGGCCTTTGCATTTCATGGTTATGTAATTACAATTTTTATTCTAGAAAATTATCTTGGGTGGTGTAGCATGTGTTTCCCTAGCTATGCCAACATGTTCCCAATGCAATGGTAGTGGAATCAACATGGACATGGAAAATTTTTGACCAATTAGGAAAAACAAGAACTGGAGCCATAACCATCCACCGTTTTAACTTGGAAAAACCATTTTCACATTCTACAATCCATACAAATGGGACACCTTTTCATATTAGTTCCTCCTTATACATTATTAGTTGATCATGCCCCATGATAAATATATGGTAATACCCTGCATGACCATAACACAGGGACATTTTCTAGTGCATACATATTCTAAAATTACTATTATTTTCATTAGTTTGACTAAACATCCTTCCTTGTAGATAATATGATCCAAGAGGATGTTGAATGGGGTGTAGAAAATGAAATTCTTAATATTTAGGTACAACTAGATCAATCAACGTCTTTCCATCACCAACATTAGTTTAGCCATGTGACCCTTTATCTAGATGTACATTTCCAATAATTTAAAATATAGCTCAAGGAAATTATGGATATACTCATTGAACATAACAAACATGATTCTAAAGAACATAATTGGTGCATTAATTGGGCCAAAGGGAATGATATTAAATGCATACAATAACCATTCCATAGAAAAAATGGTGTTCATCTTATCCTCCTTGATGATACAGATTTTAGGATAGCCAACTAATACTACTATGAAGCTGTAAGGTTCATTAC
This sequence comes from Picea mariana, assembly GCA_032191745.1. Classification (NCBI taxonomy): domain Eukaryota; kingdom Viridiplantae; phylum Streptophyta; class Pinopsida; order Pinales; family Pinaceae; genus Picea; species Picea mariana. The sequence goes on from JASDQU010739132.1 coordinate 111,751, forward strand.
TTTCCATTTTCTTGGTAATCTTGTGACTAAAACATGTATGAAATGGATCATGTATGTAGGCCCGAGTCAATCTAAAAATTTCCACAGAAAAATTTATTCCACCTTTTTCACACCCTAAATGACTATTAGACTAATGGAATCTTATTGTTCCACTGAAAATTTCTAACCAATAGTTATCATATCACATATCTATTGTTTAGTATATTCCTTATAATGTGAATGCATCCTATACAGTCACTTCTTGGTAGATCAGGTGTCAGGCTTCAATTTTATATTCATCTCCCAATGCTATCCTCTCACTCTTTTCATCTTAAAGATGCTACATGGAAATAGGTTAGTGTACTCTCAAATAAAATATACAATGTATGCAATGATGTTTTGATACAAATAGTCACCAATAATATCCAACTTAGACACATCCTCCATACTGAAATCAACTATTTGTCTTCAATATCCCATGATAGTGAACTAGATAGTTGGTATTCTTGGCTTATGTGACTACATGGTGAACCTCTATTTATTCAAACCACGGAGAATGAAATT